>JANEHU010000421.1:0-24800 GCA_027563435.1 Nasonovia ribisnigri
CCTTTACCATGTATTAGAACAATCAGAAATTACTTATCGACCATAAATACTTCATGTGGTTTTGATGAAAATTTTTTTGAACTTTTCAAAAAAAAAATAGAATCAAAAAATTCAATGCAGAAACATGGGTTATTGGTTTTTGATGAAATATCAGTTCGAGAAAACATTTCTGTTAAATCTCATACTCTCACCTATTCTGGACTTATTGATTTTGGTAAAGAAGATGAAGTTTGCAATCAATTACCAAAACCTAATAGTCTAGATGATCTAGCTAATCATGGTCTTGTTTTCCTTTTTCAACCACTGGCTGACACTTATACACAACCCATTGCTGTATTTGCATCTAGGGGACCTGTCAAAGGGGACACATTGGTTAAACTACTTATAAAAGCTACAATATTATTGGAAAAAGCTGGAGTTTTAATTCATGGATTTGTAAGTGACAGTGCTTTAACTAACAGAAAAGTTTGGTCAGAACTGGGTATATCTGGTAAACTTGAAAGTAGTCGTAGCTATATTGAGCATTTTAATGACTCAAATAGGAAATTCTTTGCTTTTTCCGATACCAGTCATCTGATAAAAAATGTTCGAAATCGACTATACAACAAACGTGAACTATTAGTAAGAAATTGTTTGATTTATTTATGTTTAATTAATATTATACTATATGTACATGCTTTTGTTAATCAATTTAAATACATTTAGGTAGATCCTATGGAAAAGCCAGTAAAATGGAATCATTTTAGAATATTACACGAATATGACAAGACTATAAGTAATAGTAAATTACACTTGTGCCCAAAAATTACTGAAAACCATTTAAATTTACAGAATTCATCTTTAAAGATGCGTGTGCGTCTAGCTGTACAGGTAAACACTAATAACAGATTAAAATTAAGTATTAACCAAAAATAAAATGTTCTGACTATCCACCATTCATGAATTTGATATAATTAAAAAAGGTTTTGAGTAACTCTATGGCAGTTGGTCTAGAAGTGTTAAAAAAAAGAAAAGTTCAGGGTTTAGAAAATTGTGATTCTACAATCAATTTTTGCGTTAAATTTAATGAAATGTTTGATGCATTAAACAGAAAAGTTCCGTTTCAAGGTGTACATCCTGATACTAATGACTACAAAGTTAGAAGTGACATAAAATTATTGATTCTTTAATGTTGCTCTAAATTTATGTGTTTCATGTGTCTAACTTTAAATTTTTGCTTTGTGATTTTGTTAATTTGGCATTGGGTAGAATTTTTGCATGTTCATGTAAGGTTATAAATGTTTGTTCTAATAAATTTATAATCAAAATAATAGTATTTTTGTTAAAACTAATTTTTTGTTTACATTAAAATTGTATTTGTTGGGTAGTTTTAAATTTATATTTATAAAATATAGGTCTTGCAAGACACACTTAAATGGTTAAATGATTGGGAGATGAGAGTTAAAATTGGAGAATTAAATGAACAAAATTTCTTAACATCTAACACTGCAGAAGGCTTAAGAGTTACTTTAAACTCGACGATTGATATTATAACATACCTCATAGAAGTATATAATTTCTCATATGTTCTTACTGGGAAAATTACACAAGATAAATTAGAAGTATGTATATGAATTATGAACTATAATATTAAACATCAAGTATTTTTTGTTGTATTTGCACTATTATTATAGTTATGGAATATTTTTTAGGTATTTTTTGGTACCATTCGTCAAGCTGCTGGTGCTAATGACCATCCAGGGCCCCAACATTTTTGCAACTATACAAACTTCTGTCTATTTATAGTTTACTAAAACCACCTAAATTTGGCAATTGCACTGTTGAACCATCAGATGATGCCAAGCCTTTGATTACAATTAGTGAAATAAAACTAATTTTCAATAGTAAAAATAATAACCCATCAGCTTTAGATGTAATAAAAAAGAAAATGGATGGTTTAGTAGAAGATGGAGATTGGGAATTCTCAGATGTATTCGAACATGATTATAGTCTTTCACCTATAAAAGAATGCTTAATATACTACTTGGTTGGATATTTAAGTAAACAAATCTCTACGAGATCGAAATGTGACATTTGTATTTCTGCATTTAAGAGTATGAAATCATTTTCCAATGTTTCAGAAGCAGAATTAACTAATTTTAAATCTATGGGTAAATTAATTCACCCTAATTATGTATTTTATAAATTTATATGTAAAGTTGAAGATTATTTTACCAAAAATATTAATAGTGCTGATGTATATTCTGAAACGATCGAAGATATCTTACAAAATGAAGACTTGAATTTCCCATGTAAAGTTCATAAAGATGATATCCTTGCGTATAGTATCAGGTACTATATTAACATGAGAATGAGACAATTTACACGACAATTAAATAAAGAGCAATTAAAAGAGAATTCTAAAAAGAAAAAGGTTTCTAAATTTTGTCGTACTTAATAATATAGTATAAATGTAAATAAAATTATATAATATAATTTTATTATTATTTTTTGAATATTAAATATATTATATTCAAATAAAATGCGTTTTGGTTGAAATTAGTATACTTTTTTTCTGTATTTAGTTACAATAATTAATTTATGATACTATTGAGAACTATGATAATAGATAGCGTTGCAGATCATTTTGATTATTCCGTTCATCAATAAGCGATCCAACAGTATGCATTTCGATAGTACCGAGTTGCCCGACCTGTATATAAGACCGTGCTTAAGGGGATTCGATACTGAATGTAAAACAGACCTAATACTCGAGAGATGGCGTTGTTTTCCGTATCGTCGCCTTCGCGGCAGTCGGTAAACACGCCCATTATTTCCGCGACTGTGTCGGCCGCGTCGTGGTTTCAGGAGTGAGGAGAGGCACATTATTATTCCACGGACAGTCATGTTGAACGTTTCGCGTCAATGCATTTGACCATCGCGATATGATAAAAGTTGGTAAATAGATTAGTAGTCACGTACAAATTATAATGTACTACTAAAATAGGTATAAAGGACTAAGAGGCTAATCCATAATATTCGGTTTCTTCTCTTATATAAAATCATATATTATTATAAATATAATAATTATATAGTTTGTACCTAATATTACTTTTTCACATAACATGCGTAGTTATAATACGATCAGCTGTATTGATTACATAATAGTAAATACCTAAGTACTTCATATTTATAAAGATTTTAAATAATATTATTATTTTACAATTAATACAAAAAGTAATACATTAAAAATTAAAATTAATTTTTTCTATAGTAAAAAGAGCTATAAGAGTTGAAAATTTTCATTAATAAGATTTTTTCTAACTATAAATAAACACGAAAAAAATCGAAAATCCCTTTTAAAGTTATATACAAAAATCCTAAATTTTATAGGTACCTTATGTGTTGATATCGATGACATAAATCGATGTATAAAAGAATTGACTTAATTTACACAAAACTAAATTTGCGATTATTCACTTAGGAAAATCAAATGTAAAAAATATTCTTATTCAATTACCAACATAAGTTATATTATATTGATTTATGAAAAATTATATTATAATATCAATTCCTATACTAATACTAATTAGTAATTCAACTAAATTGAATTTATTGTATTATCTATAATCTTTAGATGTTCTAAAAATGCACTAAAAAGATAAACTAATTTATTGCTTTTATTTAGTAATAATTACAAAAAAATATTTTTACACACATTACACATACAATTGTTACTTGATTTTTTTGTTTGCTTTTGCTTCCAATATGTAAGACGGATTTCGAATGGGCATGCTTCTTGGATGTCTAGGGTCAACTAATTCGGGTAAAAGACAATTGAAAAAAAACTTTTCTAATTTAGGGAACATTTTAGTTTTCCAAAAATTATCATCACGTTCGATTGTTTCATATTTAATACCCATTTTCGTCCAATATGCAATTATACCAAATTTTCTGCCAGTTACGTGTAATTGACCTTGAAGTTGGTAGTAGTATTTGTGGTTGGTATTTATTTCAAATATGTCTTTACTTTTATTTATTTTCCAAAATGTGATTTTTCTTTGCCGAATTCCGTCCTCGGGTGTTAAATTAGCAGCTGAAAAAGGACATTTCAGCTCAACCAATGTATCACTTCCTATTAGACCGTCAGGAGTTGCCCCTAAAAAGTAATTTTCTTTATCGATAAATAAACCACTTTCATAAATTTTAACATCCAACAATTTTTCTAGTGCTAATCTTGCCGTCTGCTCGTGTTCTCGGCCATACTCCATAAATTTTGTGTCAACGTCAGATGAATACAACATACTTTTCAAAACTCCTTCACATCCAGTATCTATACGTAAACAAATTATACGGCCAAAATTTGACGCCGTTATAATATTTCTTCTGTATTCAAACCATTTTCTAGATGCACTTTGTTCTATAGTTTCTTTCTGTATTTGATCTCGATTATCAGCCATTTCCTGTATTGATTTTAATATTCTTTCTTTTTCTTCATTATATTGTTCGTCATTCATATCAGGTTTTTGAGATTTGTCACCATATTCTGAATCAAGATCAAAATTTTGAAACTTTATTTTTTTTCTATAAGAATTTGATCTTAATTCATTTTGACGAATACGTTCCTTCAGTCGACGCGTTTCAAGAATTGATGATGGGTTTTTCGTACCTGGACTTCGTTTAAGTAAAGTTTTGTGTAAATTATAGGAAGGACGTTTTGTATTTTTCATGAGCGTGGCGGCGGAACAACGGCCTTGATAAGATCTTGACATTGCAAAATTAATTCTTTTACCGCCGATTAATTTTGCAATAATCCCATTCAACGATTCGACAACATTACTATCAACGTTTTGAAGTAAGCTCCGACTATGCCTAGCCAAATAACGAACATGATGCATAATAGTCGAGTACAATAGGGGGTCTGTAGCTTTTATTTTTTCAGCAAAATTTATATCATCGACCGTATCACAAAAGTAATCTGCACATTTACTATGTTCACCTAGGACGTGGTTTAAAGAATTTAAAATATCGTTTTGAAGATCTTTCTCTGTGTGTTTATTTTTTTTTCTATATTGAATTGCTGAAACTATACCTTTTCTTAAACGTAAAATATTTTTTTGCAATATTCTTCTATGCTCAAGTTTTCCTGCATCTTTTTTGGTACACAAGTCCCTTAATTTTTTACAAAAGTTCCTCAATAGGTGGTTCCTACACTCTTGTGTACTTTTTCTACTGTTAAATTCTTATAAGGACGGGCGTCTAAAATTTTCTTGTACACACTGCTATCTCCATCTGCGATTAATTTGTGATACCTTATTCCATAAGTTGATTCACTCTGTTTAAACCCTTCTACAACGATTGATGCTTCCATTGCCGACGACCCATCCGAATTTTTCCAATTTTTAAAACAAACGTGTTCTTTTGGCCCATCTTCACTCTTTGTTCTGGCACAAATTGCACAAAACTTATTTCTGACACCCATAAACAATACTTTTCTAGTACGATATCCGACTAATGCAGCCTGGAAATGTATTAAATGCGAATCTTAAATAATTTATATATAAAATGTTAAGGCTTCCTTATTACTATTCCCTGTAAGGGTAATTATTAAAATCTAATCATACAATACATTTAATAACTATTATTTATTGTTTTTACTTTTTATATATATTTGATAGGACGCTACCCATACACTTGTTGTCTCCGTCACACGCACGACATAGCACATTGTCGTTCACTAGTTTCAATAGTGTGCTGTTAGTTTTGATACTAGAGTGAACTGACCTATTATAAAACTTTTAGGCATTATCTGTGCTTAAGCGTAAATTAAATTTCCATTTTAAAGCAAGATATGGGTATGGGAAATATCAAAAGTTAAAAATGCTCATATCTCGCTTGAAAATGTACCTAAATATCGTATAAAAGCCAATGCTTAAGCACAGATAATGTTATTATCTAAAAAATTGATTGTATGTCAAATCACTCTAATATCAAAACTAACAACACACTATTGAAACTATTGAATGAAAATTTGCTATGTCGTACGTATTGTAAGACGGAGCTAACAAATGCATGGATAGCATCCTCTAATACTATTACTTAATTATATTAATATAAAAATTTAAAGTTTAATTATACATATATTTGAATATAAATATAGCATTATGATTTATGAATAATATTATGCATTATTAGAAGTTTATTCACAATTAAATTGATATTTTAGTTTTTACAAATAGTTTATATTATACTGCATGTACCTATTAATTTAAAATTTTACCTATATACCAAATTTAAAATGGTAATTAGATACCTAAGTATAATATAGAATTTAGTAATTTGAAATTTTTTGATTTTAATTTTGTGGATAAAAATTCATAAAAAAGTCTAGCGTAATTTCATAAATATTTAATATTTTGTATAAGATATTTATTATATTTGAACCTCCGAAACCCCCTGCATGCCCCTGTAGTTGACAATAGATATAGTTTATAATGTATATTATTATAGAAATAGTTACCATTCCAGATGGTGAATTGTACATTGTCTTATATGACCGTTTACACCAGCTACCATCAGCTACAACTGTCACTAGAGGCGTTCCATCTACATCTACATCTCCTGCCGCAATAGCCAACTCTGCTTCAGTCTTAGCTGCTTCATACATACTTTTAACCGCGGCTTCCTCAAATCCGTCACAAATACGATCATGCTCAATTTTGTATGTTTTTTGGTTAATTGTTGGTATTTCCATAGCGCATGTGAATTCTTCGAGCTGTCTAAAACCTCCACCTATGCTTATCACTCCAAGAACTGCAGACGTATTAATTGGCATGAAAAAGTTATTTTCTGTAGACACAGTTTTTTTAATATTGCACATTGCACATTGAAATGTGAAAATCGATTTAAAACCCAATTTTTTTTCTCCGATAACATACATATTTTTAAACCCACAATCAAAAGGTTGCGAATGATCATCAATATTTTTAATTTCTTCAAACAAATGAAACATATTTACTATTCGTCTACCTGATATTTCAATTGATTGCACATTATTTTTTAAAGGCGAATTTGAAGTATGTAGATTATCATATTCATTGCCTGTATAATTTGTATCTCGTGATAGGTTTTCAATAGGTGATAGTTGCATAGCTGAGGAAAAACTCGTTGAAGAAATGCCTATATGATTAGGCGACGAAGTACTTGGAACTTGGAAACTGTTTTCTAATTCTGAACTTGAGTTTTCTATAGTATTTACTGTGGTATTGAGAGGTACCGCTAATTCAATGTCATCTGTAGTTAATGAATAAATAACTCTCCCACGAACGTTTACTTCATTCTTATTCAATAAACTATATCAAATAAAAAAATAAAGCTTTGATTTTATAATATATTATAATTAAAGCTGACATTTTAATGCCCTAAAAAATATCAAAAAATGAACTATAAAAAAAAAACAAAAATAACTTTAAAATATTTATTTAACTGAGCTTAAAAATTAAAAAAATATTTTACAAGTGTTTTAATAGTATTTTACGCGTAAAGTTTTATTGTTTTAGACTAAAACTAAAACTTTTAGTAATAACATTAGTATTTTAATATATAGTTATATAAAAAAGTTTACATCTTATAGAGTTGGACTACTTTTAAATTATTTTCATAAATTATTTAAATCAATAATTCGATAATATAAAACGAATTACGAGAAGGCAGGTATGTAGGTAGGTACTTTATAATTTGTTATATTTATATAAAAATCTTAAAATAAAATTTCAAATTCATATTTTATATCCAAAAACTCCAAAAATTATAAAATGTTATTAAAAATTAAAAAAATAACATCAAAATTTTAAATTTTTTCATTCAATATTACATAAAATGAATTCGTGAAAATACGAGCATGTAGGTATGTATGAATTACTGTATGTAAGCATTGGAAAACAGTGCAAAGTGTATTCAAATCCCAGCCCAAATTATAATTTATAAGTATAATACCGACGCCCCAGTTCAAAACTGCTACTGTGATATATAAGTAATTAGTAAATCAGCTACTATATAAAACCAATATCATACCTAATTAGGTGTTTTCGTAGGATTGTAATTTCAGAGAATATTATTTTAGGTAAATTATATGAATAAAGATTGAAATAATTTTTAAATAAATAATTCTAACAAATAAGCTCGTATATGAATCTCGAATTCATAGATATTATAATTCATAATTTTTTCTAGGTAGATATAGGTTGAACATGACTCAAATTGATTTTTTTTTGAACATTAAAATGATAGTTTTAAACATAAAATAAGTACTTACGCTGCTCCAGTTTCAACTGTTTGAAGTTCATTCATACGATCAACAAAAGCATTATCCAAAGTGGAAATGCACAATGTATATAATTCAAATTTTTTTCTGATAGATGATAAAAGAATTTTAGATTCTGAGCGGAGTGTTGAATTTATTGTAGATTTTACAATGAAGGTTGTTTTATTTTTATTTCTACAATTATTCCAATATCCGATTTTTCACGTTCCCGAACTATAGGTGCAGTCCCAATTAGTTCGGATAATCAGTAAGTTAGTACTATAGTAGGTTCTAGTGTTCTACTGTGCTTTAAAATTTTAACATTATACTATTTCACCAATATTTAGATTAATATAAAGCTATTATTACTGAAAAATCTAGACTGACAGACTGTCTTCGCTCACAATCGATATTTATCATATATATTATATAGGCATATCCGCAATTAGGTCGGGGCTAGGGGGGCTTAGCCTCCCAAAGATTTGTCTAGCCGCCTCGAATATTTATGGAACCTTCACATAAAAGGTACAGATACAAATTAAAAATAAGTCATTTATTTTAAAAATAGCACCCTTAAAAATTAAACCCTAATTGCACCTATGCATATAGGTAGAATGATTTATCATTGAATTCAAATTAAACACAATAATTTATTAATGTGTATTATACCTTTCTTAATGCATTCAAAGCTGCAATATTTCCTTTGTGTTTTTTACGTTTCGACAGGAGAGTGTAAGATTTTTTACCTTTGCGCCAATTCGTAATCTTGTCCATTATATACAGTTTGTAAGAAGTATAGATTTAAATTGTTAAAAAAATATCAACACACAGACGACAGACGACAAACGCCAGACTCGTTGTGTGATTACTGATTACTACAAATTAATATAATAATAAGTAGCAACTAGCAGATAGTCGATAACACATGTAAATAATAAACACAACAATTATATTCGTACCTAATCAATTTCTAAATTTATAGTGTATAAATATCAAATATTATCGTCATCCGTGTTTGGGTGCGGGTCGCCGCGCCTGTGCGGTCGTTTATCGTGATGCGTTTATAAATAATAGCTTTGCCGCTTTGGTATTAGGTGGGAGTAAATAATAGTTCTAGTATTGTCCGCAACGTCAATAGGCGTTGGCAGACGAGGTCTTTTAGATATTGACGGTAACGTTAATGTCTAAAATGCTTATAAGCTAGACAAAATTGCACGGCTTTGAACGGACGGATTTTAATTCTGAAAAAAGATAATATTTACTTGATTTGTCTACAAGTGATCGATCGAGGGATTTGTTTCTAGTATCAAAATTATTATTATTAGAAATGTTTAAAAAAGAAAGATTTCAATGTTAAATATCCCGACCTTTAATGACTTTAAAAAAAAATGCCTCGATCGATCACTAGTAGAATAACCGACGATTTCAGAGCAGTTTTCAGAAATAAAATCCCACCACCCGAAGTCCCATGCTGTTGTCTCGCTTTTTGGTCTCCATTACTATAATTTTGCATCGGTATCCAATCCCCTTAAGGACCAGAACAAGAAAAACACGTTAGCACAAAACTGGACCGGACCATATGAAGTCATTATAATACATGATAACTGTTGGGTACGGTAATATCAGCGCTTGACGGATGTCGCGGTGAACTTGTGATACCGCCCCGCGATGTTCATATCAACGAACCGGTCGCGTTACGTCGTCTCGCAAGTTGGTCATTACCATGATAAAATAACAAGGTATGTCAGCAACTTTGTGCGGCGCACAAAATGGCGGCTGGTGTGCGCCTGTTATCAGTTGTCATATATAATATTGATATGGAATATGGATATTTTTTTTTGTGTTTGGATTTTACTTCTTTACCGTTGATTTATCCTTGTATTTTACTTAGGAAATCATTATTGCTGTTTGACGTTGCATAAGACGTCTCATTTTCTTAACTTAAAATAGAAATTAATTATGTGACTAATATTGGATTAGTTGCAATAGGTAGGTACATAAATGCTAAGAAAGAATACAATTAATATTTACATTTTTAACTTATGAACTTCATTTTTTTTATTTTATTAGATTTTTTTAGTGTTATATTAGTATGTAATATTTGGTTGTTTATTTTATTCATACGAATAAAAGTCCGAGTACGAACCAAACATTGTAACACTTCCAGCGGCAAATTTGGAAATTTTATTTCCAGTTTTTTTACCAGTTGTTTTATTATGTTTGGCCTGTTGCTTAGAGCATCACCATGAAGCTCTATAAACATAGGCTCCAAAACATGTGCAGCATTTACGAGTGGCTTTGATGGTATTGTAAGATTTCCTTTTGAAAGATGTTTAATCCATGAAATATGTTTCTCTGAATTATCATCTTCATCTTTCAGGTAAGGGTATTTACAAATAAAACGATGTGCTATATACCCAGCCACATATTCCACACATTCGGTTTCAACTTCTCCAAATGATTTTTCATTTTCCATCTAAAGAATAAATGTTATTGTTGTAAATTACAATAAAATCATTATTATAAATTTTTGAACTTGATTGCATTTGAATTAGTAAATTGTCTAATATAGCAAGGAATTTATTTAGTTTGGTAAATAAATACAATTTACATATTAATTTGTCTACCTCATTCTTTGTTATTTGTTCCATTTAAATTTATTAATTGTTTATTTACAGTGAACATACCTCCTGCTCAAAGAAATCAAGTATGTTCGTATCAACATCTTCAATTGTAGCTGCTCCTTCTTCGCTAATAATATGTGCGTGTTCTTTCGTTTGCAGTGTTGTCTTTGATCATCAATTTGCAAATCACACTGGGAAAGTACTTGGACAGACAAACATTCTTCTCCCAAAACCAAGTTATTCTCTGTGCCATCAGTAGTATTTCGATTAGAAGTGAAAACTATACTGGAATGCTTGCCTAAAATGTACCATCTGAGACTAGAAATATATATTTATATTATATCATTAAGTTAAAATGAGAAGTGTATACAATGGTGCAACTAAACATTTGTGCTAAGGACCCAAAGCACCCCCCTTCGTTGCGCTAATGAGTGTATAGGTAAGTTATTGAAATAATAATAACTGACACTTACGCATATTTAAATTGTAAAGGTGTTATATTGTTAAATGCTGCTCCACACATTCCTTTAAGGAAACTAAAAAAGTTCTCCAAGATATCTTGGTTGACTTTTCTTGTCATAATATATGAGATATTATATACTTTTAAATCATTTAATAAGCATTTTAATGATTTGTTTGTAATAACAATACCTAGGGACAAAAACATTTGTATTTCTTAATGTAGTTTTGGTAATATGATGCATAAATGTTATATTTCAAATACCTTTTTGAAATGGCAACAAGCTTTTTTTCCCATGTACTCTCACATTTAAAATAAAATTAGACATCTTGTCTAATAATTTATCTTGAGACTGTAAATATAGTCCATAACTTGCTGAATTTTTATCAACTTTCTGATGAGTATTCAGCAAGTCGAACCAGTCATTAAATAACTGTATTAGTTCTGAAGCCTAAAAAATAGTTACTAAGATTACTTTTTTAATTATGAGTGAAATATTGCTATGAGTAACATATTGCTGTTAGCTATTTAATCATTTTTATTTTGTGCTTCATAACTTGTTTTGATTATTTAGTATTTATAAATAAGTATTAAATTAGCATATTAATTGTATCTATGTAATAAATAAATTTATTTGTACCTCTTTCCAATTATAGTCTGTAATTAAATTATTGTTTCCACAGAAACTTATTGCCTTTGCCACACCATTTGAAAAAACTTGAACGGCTAGTCGAACATTCATTCGTGATGCACCTTCAACCATTAAATGACGTTCAGTCAATTTATACCCTAATTTGAAGTCATTATTGCTATTTAATTTTAATAGTTCTTTTAAAATATTAATGCCAACAAATTTTTCATTTGGTAAGACAAATCCTCTATGAAAAAATAATTAAGTATTTGATTACTTGTAATTAATGTTTGTAGATTAAAGTACCTACTTATCTAGCAAATGATTCCTAGCCAACTTAATAAGGTGTGGAACATCAGCAAAAACATATATATTTTTAGATGTTTTTGGATGTGGAAACGATGTTTGTTCCATAGATATATGTAATTCACGCCACAATCCAATGTTCGTTGGACCCATATCGCTAATAACTGCTACTACGTTTCCCATATCATACAACTCTGTTATAATCCTTTTTAATAATTCTTCAGTCATTTTAGTATCAAAGTTGTAGAATATTGGTTGCTTCCATGGAGATATGAGCCCTGTTAAGAAAAGGTTTAATGAGAAAATATTCGCATAACAAACTTTTTAATATAGAAGAAAAACCTCGAGCCATAACAGTTTGAACGCATTTATGAGGACCAATCATTTGCTCATTTTTTTTGTCATAGCAAATTCTTTTTGACACGTAAGTTTCATCAAATGAAATAACCGTTAATTTCTCTTGGTCTGTCAAAGTTTCTCCTTAAATATTTTTGTTTACATTTACAATTTTATTAAAAGCAAAATATAAATTATTTTATATGAAGATTCTACCTTTTGCTTTCATCAAAGTAAATACACTATTCAGAATTCCTTGCTCAACTGAGAAATTACCTGCCCATGTTCTAAGTGTTGATAATCCTACAAATTGTAATTAAATTGTTATCATTATTTTTTTTTTTATTGAATTATCATTACCTGGCAATGGAAACTTTTTTTTTTCACGTAGATACCTATACGCTTTTGGAGAAACACTTCTCAATGATATGGCAGAGGCAATATCTTCAGGTGTCCATTTGTAAATTGTTTCTTTGTTATTTAAAATAGCGTCAATCTGTGTTGGTGTGAATAATTTTGAAAATATTGTATGAATCCGTGAATTAATAGTATCATCTATTTTATTAAGAGAATCCTGTAAATTTTGTTTTTGAGCTTTTTGAAAAGAAATTATTTCTTTTAATTTAATTTGTTCATTTTTAAGTTTTTCGTTTTCCTGTTTATATTTTTCCATTGTTTCCTGCATTCTGCATGTAAATAAAGGAATTATATGTTAGCTTATAGAACACAATTTAATCATGTTCATCATAATTGTATTTATTTAATTGAATACAGCCTTAATCTACTTGTTTAATTTAATATATTTATAAATAATTGACAAACAATAACATTTTAGTAACATTATTTATCTTACAACATAGAGCAAAACTACAAACATAAATTAGCATAACAAAATTAAAAAAAACACATTTATTTATACAAACATTAAACATGATACAATAAATTATCATCATGCTATATTATGTTATTTTATCAAGGTATATAAATATATATTAATACAAATAAAAAAAAAGAAAAGAAAAGAAAACGAAGACATTTTTGGAATTGTAACCAGTTTTGATTTAAAAAATCATCAGATTAAAAATTAAACAAGGTTTATTATGTTAGACTAGAATTTTCTACACATTTTACTATTCTTATGTAAGAAAATGTGATTTAGTATGTATTATAGTAGGTACTGACTTATTCATAACTAAAATTGTTATTAATTAATACAAAAAATATAAACTTTATTTTAATATTCTTAAAAATAAAATTTCTTCAACTACAGTATTTCCAATATTAAAAACTTGTTATTAATCTACTAGGCATTTTAAAATAACCAACCTAAATACATTAATAACATAAGCTTTTAACATATTAACACAAAAGGTCCAGAAGAAATAACAAATTGTACAGAATTTGTTGCATGCATTTATAAAATTGGTACTTTTGGTTTGTTTCTTCTACGGATATCACATTGGTATCTAACATGTCATCTTCAACTAAATTGTGTGCCTCCAAATTCGAAGTAATTTAAACTCTGTAGATGATATTAAGCAGTGGGTGAATGAATATGGTTCTTTAACAAATACTCACTGGATAGCAAGAAGCTCCATTCCAGCAGGAACCAAAATTTTGTGTTCGTAAGTGTACCTGTGTATAGTGGTATCTACCTATTGGCTATTGGCTATTAGCCTATTACTAATAGACAATAGTCATAGCAAGAACGACATCAATTTTGTTAATTACCTATAACTAATCTAAATATTGGATTTTTTTGTTAAAAAAAAGTTGAAATTACATAATTATATGTACCTACCTATATGAATGTATTATATTGAAGCTCCAATAATTTGTTTATTGTTGTTAAACAGAGTTCTCTGCCTTTTATATAAAGTTACAGATTTGCATCCCATGTAGTTTTAATTGCAATGGTTCAATTATATATAAATTCAGTTAGGTGTATTACAATAAAGAAAAATAATATTATAATATGTTTACATATTTTTATATAATGAAAACAATTAAAAATATGTTATTATATCATGGAACAATATTTTATATTATATTATAATTTATAATGTATGGTTGTATAAAGAAATTGAGGTACCTCTAATAGTTGGGTACATATTAATATATGATTATAGTTTATAGGCTATAGACTAAAGATGAGATACTTGCATTGTTTGAAGTTGTAATATTTTATGTATTTGGTTTATTATTATATAAAATTAATTATGAAATATAAATAGGTACTGATTTGACATAATATTTTTGGAAAGAAAATTATAATTGTATCAGTATTGATAATGATAGAGCCAAGATTTCCAATATGTTATTACCTCTAGTTTCCATCCTTTCAGTCAGATGTATCTTTTTATTTTTTAACAATAAGGTATTTTGAAAATGGCAAAATATTGTAAAAACTCTTTTCCTTTTCAAATAATATCTAGTTAAATAAAAACAAAAATAGGTATTTTTATGATTTAAATAATAATGGTCTGGAACGACTGTAACACTTGTAATTTTTTTTAATTTATTGACCTAAAGGGGGGATCTTCAAATTTTTACACTTTAACCACTGTTGAATGTTGATGTATCATAAGTTAGAGCAAGGACTTTCATGCACTAAAAAATCATTAAATATGCATTTAAAAACATGCACTTTTGCATAAAAAAATATGTACTTTAAACCCAAAAATTTCAAAATATGCAAAAATATGCACTAAAAAATTTGAGCCTTTGGTCACAAACATTGTGAAATGTGTTGTGTACTTACTCAACATACGAAAAAGTTAACTAGAAAAATGTGTGAATGCATGAAAGTCCTTGCTCTAATCATAACATTATTAAATTACTTACTTTATTTGTGGTTAATGGTAACATGTTACTTTAAAATTAAATAATATATTTAACTTATTATTATTTAACTAGTTTAGAGAATAATAAATGATAATTTTAATTTTTAATAATAATAATACTCATTATAGAAAAAAGTATGTTTGTCATCATAGTAGTTTCCAAAAGGTTTCTAAAGAAGACAATAAGAAAGGAAACTCAAAAAATGCTATGTGCCCAGCCTATATATTGTGTAGTATAAAACTTAGTACACCATGGACAAAAAAAACAGATGTTTATGTTAAGGTAAGACCTCAAGATTATTAAAAATAAATATAATTATTTAGGATTGTTATAGTAAAATAAATTATTGTTATTTTTGTATTAACAATCTGCACATATCTTTGTGGCAGGGTGGACAAGTAGGATAATTTATAGGAAGAATTGACAAACTTGTAAAATACTTAAATAGGTAAATAGGTACTTTTTGAAATTAAGGAGTATTGAAAACTTTTTTACGAATCAATCATTTAATATTCTATATATAATGTAGGACTAACATTGTAGGTATTAAATAGGTAATAGGTATTATAGGGAATATAGGTATTCTTGTTTCTGAGAAATAAATAAATAAATAGTTAAAAATAATAATAATAATTACAAATATTTGCTTATATAAAAGAAAAAAGTATATTTGGAGATAATAATCTTTAGTATGAACCTATATATTTATATGATTAGGAAGGTTTATTGGCTTCTATTAAAATACATTCAAATCATGGACATACACTACAGACTGCCGAGACATTAAGATTTTTACCAGCTGACAATAAACTGAAGAGTACATTTATTGAATATTTTAATAATGGTTTGGGAATTATTGAATCATCTAAGTACCATGAAAATGTATTGTCCTTGAAACATGGTTTTAAGCAACAGGATTATGCCAATGGTTCACTGAATCCAACATATAGATGTGTACAAAACTGGTATGAAACATGGCGGCTCAATAATCTAGGTCCACGTAGTGGTTCTGGATTAATTGAAGTAAATATTTATTCTATTATATTTTCAATAATAATTAATATAATAATATGTATTACAGTCAATGTATTGACATATACATTGCTAATATACTATAATAGGTACCTAGATTAATAAATAAATATTAATTATATAATGTGTTATTATGTAGAAACTGATAGAAAAAAAAGTGTTATATGAAAAAGATGATATTATTGTTAATTTTAAACAAAATCCATTTGCTGTTGTTATATTGACTCCTATGATGAAAAGAGCACATCTACTAAGAACATCAAGTGATATTGTCTTTGTGGATAGTACATCAGCATGTGATCCAGAAAATCATACCATAACATTTGTATTAGCACCTTGTGCTGCAGGAGCTGTACCATTAGGCATTATAATCACTCAGGGTAATTATTAATTTAACTTCATATTGCATATACAAATGCAGTTTAAAATTAATTTAATAGTTATTGAAAAGGTAGTTGAATGAAATTTATTAAAACATGCATATTATAATATGATATTGAAACAAATCAATTTCAATGTTTAAATAAATTATAGAACAATTTATACTGATGAAATGTTTAATTTAATTCATTTTTAAACACATTTTTTAGTATACAAACGGGTACTTAAATTTAAATCATTGATTTTCGTAGGTCAAAGTTATGATGCATATAATAACGGATTCAATTTATTGAAAGAAGCTCTTCCGGAAAATAAAAGTTTTGGTTCTTGTGGATATCCTAAAATATTTATGACTGATAATTCTTCTGCTGAAATTAATGCTCTTCATAATAATTGGCCAAACAGTAGATATTTATTGTGCATATTTCATGTGCTTCAAGCAATTTGGCGTTGGTTATGGGAAGCAAAAAATAATATACCAAAAGAAAGCAGACAAATTTTGATGAAGAAATTCCAAATTACTTTATATGCTAATACTATTGAAAAAGCAGAACAAGCATATCTAGACACAACAAATTCCAACTATGCAAATTGGAATAAATATATTAGCACATACTGGGAATTTCGATCAAAATGGTGTCTTGCATAGAGGGATGCAACTGTCAATGGTCATCAAACAAATAACTTTTCTGAAATAACTGTTAGGATTTTCAAGGATATAGTTTTATCGAGAGTTAAGGCATATAATGCAATTGCATTAATTGATTTCGCTTGTACAGTTTTGGAAGAATATTACTGTCGCAGATTCAGAGAATTTGCAAACTCCAGAAATTGTAAGGCTAGACTTTTTCTTCAGTCACAATCAAAAAAAGCCAGTACAATTAAACCTGAAAATGTAATCCAAATTTCAGATATTGAGTATAAAGTTGTAACTTCTGATGATAAGACTTATGACATAAATACAAGTGTAGGAATTTGCTCATGTGATAAGGGACAATTTGGATCATTTTGTGCTCACCAATGTGCTGTTTATTCATATTATGATGTTGTATCGAAAAATTTCCCTCCAGTCACACCAGAAGATAAACATACCATTTCGGTTCTTGCCCAAGGTGATAAATCTCTACCAATTTCATTCTTTGAATCTTTTTTACCAAATTCTTCTGCACATTCCACTTCTAATAACTATACAGAGTCGAATATTGAAATCCAATCTGAAACTGTGAAAGAACTATTACCAGTAATAAAAAAATGTGATGTACCAGAAACATCACAAACAGATGAAAGTGTATCAATGAAAAATATTATTTCTTTAATGACAAATTTAGATGAGAAATATAATTCTTCTACGTCGGGTCTAAAGATGATTGAATGTCGTTTAAAAAAAATTACATCAGAAGGAATGTGGGAATCATTTTTACACACTGCTGGAGGGGCATCTGTACCACTTCGTAGAAGATCTGGAACTACAATTAAAGTTCAACCTACCACAATTGCTAGGCGTTCATTAACATTAACAAGAGGTAGTAAACGTTTTCCAGTTGGGCGGCCAGCAAAACAGGAAAAATTAATAAATAAAAGAAAGAGAAATCTAGGACACAATATTAAAAATAACCTCCCAAATGCAAAGTCACATGGACGTGGACATTAATATAATTAAGATACAAATTATCTACTTTAATGTTTTTTTATTTACTTAAACTATTAAAATGAAATATTTTCTCAGTGAAAATTATTAATTGTAATATTGTACATTAAGTAAAATTAAATTCAGAACAGTTTCAGTTACAAATTATGATATATAATAGTACTAACTACTAATGACTAATAGTAATAGTTTTTATGTACTAACCTTATACATTTTTTATAATAATTAACCATCACTATGAAAAGTTATTAATTTTTGTAGGATAGTTTTTTTGTATTTTATATTTTCCATATTATCTTAAAAATTAGTAGTAGACAATTTCATTTTAAAAATAAATGAACTGAAACTAATATAATATATATAATAATAATAATATAAAAAAGTGTAACTACTAAGTACTAATATTAATTAATGATATAATTATGATATAATATAAAATATTGTTCCATGATATAATAACATATTTTTAATTGTTTTCATTATATAAAAATATGTAAACATATTATAATATTATTTTTCTTTATTGTAATACACCTAACTGAATTTATATATAATTGAACCATTGCAATTAAAACTACATGGGATGCAAATCTGTAACTTTATATAAAAGGCAGAGAACTCTGTTTAACAACAATAAACAAATTATTGGAGCTTCAATATAATACATTCATATAGGTAGGTACATATAATTATGTAATTTCAACTTTTTTTTAACAAAAAAATCCAATATTTAGATTAGTTATAGGTAATTAACAAAATTGATGTCGTTCTTGCTATGACTATTGTCTATTAGTAATAGGCTAATAGCCAATAGCCAATAGGTAGATACCACTATACACAGGTACACTTACGAACACAAAATTTTGGTTCCTGCTGGAATGGAGCTTCTTGCTATCCAGTGAGTATTTGTTAAAGAACCATATTCATTCACCCACTGCTTAATATCATCTACAGAGTTTAAATTACTTCGAATTTCTATAAAATTTAATTTTTCCTCTTTTATTTTATTGGTAAATGATTTAGGATACATTTTTATCTTAGCACTATACTCAGTATACTCTATACTATAGACTCTATAGTTTTAAAGTTGTAGGTGATGTCTATTTTTCTATTTTGTATTTTATTTATTGATTAATTAATGATATAATTATGATATGATTATATTTTAATGATATAATATGATATGATTATATTTTAATGAGATAAAGATAAAAACGGCGGGCGATTGAAATCCAGCCAATCAGGAGAGCCCGGTTGTGAAACAATGTATGGTATGGTAATATGCCCCCCGGACTTGTTTCCCGATAGGAGTAATAAAAAAAGAGGTTGAAAATTTTTTCAAGCAGGTTGCAATTAGTTGCTAAGAGCTGGCTAAATATTGGCACAAGTGCGAAGTTGGTGGGACAAAGTCGGGGGGCTAGCCCCCCGGACTTGTTTCCCGATAGGAGTAATAAAAAAAGAGGTTGCAAATTTTTTCAAGCAGGTTGCAATTAGTTGCTAAAAGGTTGCTAAATATTGGCACAAGTCCGAAGTCGGTGTGACAAAGTCGGGGGGCTACGTGAAGTTGGCCCCCCAGTTTAATTTTGCCGATTTTGGTCACGAAGTCATAGGTTGCAAATTTTTTCACATTGGTTGCTAAAAGTTGCTAAAAGGTTGCTAAATATTGGCACTAATTTGGAGTCCCTGTTACAAAGTCGGGGGGCCAACTTCATGCACTTCGAATGGAGAGGCAATTGTTTGTGCCCAAGCTATTAAACCGATTCAAAAAGGTAAAGAAATTACAGGAGACTACGGCACAGATTTTTTGGCGATAATAACGTAGAATGTGAATGTAAATGCTGTCAAAAAAAAGTGTCAAAAAAAAACGAGGAGAATATCGCTGAAGGAATGCATAGAAATTTACTTTCATTTCTGATTTTCATCTATGAAAAATATATTTAACTGTATAATATAATAAATTTAATTAATTTGTATTTATTTTAGTTGTAAAGGAAACTAATACGGATGATAAGGAGTTACACGTAGATAGCGCTTCAACTTCTAAAGAATCGCATGGTGTAACAGATACAGGTATGCATAAAAATTCATTTAAAACATGGTAGTACAAAGTTTGTTTTGATTATGATTTATTTCCCTTTAATTTTCTTTAGGATTACCTCAGTAATCCTGAGATAATGTGTATGTTTTTGAACATTTAAAACAGTAATAAAGATCATCTTATATATACCATTGTAATATATGAAAACATTATTATCTATTAGAATATTGGTCTACATCTATAAAAAATATATTTAACTGTATACCTACCTAATATAATTAATTTAATTAATTTTTATTTATTTTAGTTGCAAAGAAAACTAATACATATGATAAGGAGGTACACGTAGATAGCGATTCAACTTCTGATTCATCATCACAACACACAAAACTGGAGCCAGCGATTCAATGGCATTATTTATTTTTATAACTGTTTATATTAATGGTATTAAATTGTTTAATTAAAAAATTGTTTATACGGTGGATTAGGGCTACTTACGATACCACCTTGATAACATTAATAAATTTAAATTATTATTGGAATGTGTTCCAGAACATTATTACAGGATTACTATTAGATCTGTTAAATAAAGAAAAAAACATTTACAAAATATTGTCAATATTTATTATATTTTATAAATTTTAATTTTAAATATCATAATTAAAAATAAATACATGTTATAAACATTATGCCAACTTTTCAAATTATGTATCTGTGGGTATCATACATAAATATAAAATATTTTTTGTAGTATTGACTTGATGAAATGGTTTTTCTTGTTTTCTCGGTGTAGACTCTGCATCACAACTGTTTGCTACAAAATAGCAAAAACGAAACATTTAAGTATAATGTGTTAGTAAGTACTTTTCAAATTGCTTGTATAAGCGTGTACATCAACATTCTTTGTGGCAGTCGGTGTCTCAATTATACTTGTGTACCTGAAAACAAAAATGTTTTAATATAAATGTGTTTTTTTATATACATGCAATACATTACTTTTAGACGATGTCGGAATAGTGCTATTGACATCCCAAATGATAGATTACACAATGAACATTTATAAGGTTTTAAGTGTGAATGAACATGAATATTGTGTATTTTTAATTGTTTTTCAGTCGCATATGTTTTAGTACAATGAAGACATTTACTTAACTCCTGTTTCATATGCATGGTTTTTTGGTGATAATTGAGATCACTTTTTTGAAGAAAACAATGTTTACATGTCTTGCATTTATACCTCTTCCTGCGTATGTTGTGTATTTGTCTATGTCTTTTAACTGACTTTTGTGACGATAGTTTTTTATTGCATATTTCACAACTATTTATCTTATGGTTTGCATGTGTAGCAATATGTTTTTGGAACCAAATATGTTTTTTGTCCTTTTTTTGGCATATACTGCAATGGTAACTGTAACCCTTGTTTGGACACTCATCAGTGGGTGTAAATTCTGCATCATAGCCGTTTAGAATGAAGGGACTTGTAACGATGGACTCTACAAAATAGCAAAAAAGGGTTCAAACCCCCCCAGGACCAAAAAAAAAAAAATGTGATATTATTGATGAATTTCTTATTATTAATCATCCGTGTAAACACAAACATACGTCATAATAATATGACTATTGAGTAAACACTATACTTTACCAACAACGAAAAAAGATTTCATAACGAAATTATGGGTGCCGTATATCAATCAAAATAATATAATATTTTTAAAATATAACAAAATAACAAAATAACTAAAATCGTTATTCTTGGTTTAATTATGTAATTTTGTCCAAATTTGAATTTAAAATGTCAGTAAAAAACAAATGTGTTTATATATTTTTTAGGTTTTTTGGTTACATTATGAATTATTTATGAGAATCTTTGTTTGAAATTTTCAATCCTTAGTTATAAAAACTGAACATTTGATATTTTTTTAATTACAATGATTGATAATTTTCGAGATTTTGATAAATTTTGTCAAAATTCGAACTTTAAATGCTTATAAAAAAAAAATCAAGCCTATGTATTTTTAAAATTTTTCAACTTATATTGTAACAATATATTAGAAACCTTGTATTAAATTTTCAGACATTTTGGCCCCCCAAATAAAATTTTATTGACAATTATAAAAAAAAAAACTAAAAAATTGAAAATTGAAAATGTCTGTAAACAGCTCAAAACAAATCAAAATATTTTCAAAATTGTATGGTGTATAGGAAATTAGAATATAAACGTTCAGTGAAATTTTCATGCATCAACAAATATTCGTTTTTGAATTACAACCAAATAAGAAAAAACGCTTCATGAGAATCGAGTGAATAACCAATGTTGTAAAATTATGAACTTAAAACGCTCATAAAAATTTATTTTTACATGCTTTTAGATTTTTTATTTTTGATAAAAATAGAAAAACTTATGTTAAATCTCGTGTTACATTTTAAAATATTAGATTTTAATAGAAAAATTTTTATGAATTTCTAACTCAAAATAATTTGCAAATTTTCGTCATTATTACGCATTTTGTCAAAATTTCAACCTTAAATGCTTAGAAAAAAAAATTGTGACTACCGATTTTTAATATTTTTCATCTACCTTTAAAACAATATATTAGGAGCCTTCTATTCAATTTTCAAGAATTTTTAACCAATTAATAAAATTGTATTGATATTTATAGAAAAAAAAACTAAAAAGTTTGGAAATTGAAAATGTCTGTAAACAACTCAAAAAAAGTCAAAATATTTTAAAAACGGTATGGTGTATAATACTCTGTACTTACTATGTGCATATTAAATAATATTTAACTGCCATGAGTTATGGAAACCTTTGTATTTGTTTTGCTATTTTGCCTATTAATTTTTACACGTGTAATGTGTTTAATTGTTAGGAAAATGGGTAGTTTTAAAGATAAGGTTATAGTGTAGATAATTTTTTTTAAACCCCCCCTAGATCAAATTTGAATGTACGCCACTGTATACAATTATACGAGAAATTGGAAAACTAGGACTTAAAATAGAAAATTTAATCAGTCAAGGTTATGATGGGTCGAGTGCAATGAGTGGCTTGTATAGTGGTGTCCAAAAGTATATTAGAGATGAAATACCACACGCGCTTTACGTTCACTGCGCGGCTCATTCACTTAATTTAGCAATAGGAAAATCTTGTACCATTCCTGAAATACGAAATTGTATTGGTTCGGTCTCAACAATTATAAATTTCTATCGAAAATATTCAATGAGATCTGAGGTTTTAAAAGAATGTATAAAAAAACATATTCCAAGTACCCAACAAAGTACCCTTATAAAAATGTGTGAAACACGTTGGGTAGATCGTCACGAAAGTATATTGAGATTCAAAGATTTATACGAAGTTATAGCTTATGCATTACATAATCTCGAAAATAATCATAATATAGAAACATCGCAACTTGCTTTTCAATTATCTAAGACTCATCGCTCGTCTCAATTTATAATAGCATTATATGTCATAGAAAAACTTTTTGCCTTTACATTGCCATTATGTAATGCATTACAAAAAGTAAATAATGATTTATCTGAATGTTGTGAAAATGTTGAAAATTGTATACAAGTTTTATCTTCTATTCGTATAAATGCCGATAAAGAATTTCAAACATTGTTTTTAGAAGTCGAACAAAAATTGAATTTATTGGATGAAACTATTCAAATACCTCGAATAACTGGGCGTCAATTGTCTCGTAGTAATACGTCAGCTGAATCACCGGAACAGTATTATAAACGAACAATATTTATACCATTTATCGATTATTTTAAAAATCAATTAATAGAACGATTTTCTAAACACAACGAAATTATTTCTGTCTTACAAAAGTTGATTCCAAATCTTCTCAACAAATTTAAACCTAGTTATAATGATTTTAAAAAATGTATAGACTTTTATAAACATAAAAGTATGGATAGAAAAATGGAAAAAAGTTCCTCAGAATGAGTTTCCAAAGTCTGCTATTGATACTTTCAGTAAGATATCCCCTGATTTTTTTCCGAATATATGGTGCTTGATGTCAATATTAGTTACTTTACCGGTATCAACAGCATCATCGGAAAGATCATTTTCAACGTTAAAAAGATTGAAGTCGTACTTAAGAAATAGTACAAGTGAAAATCGACTAACAAGTAACAGGATTAGCCCTCATGTCAATTCATCGCAGTATTTCAATAGACACTGAAGAAGTGATTAATAATTTTGCAAACCAACCTC
>JANEHU010000422.1:0-130196 GCA_027563435.1 Nasonovia ribisnigri
TGGTATAAAGTGACACTGAAATAACTTTTTTTAACTAAATTAAACTTAATTCGTATGGATTTAAAACAGTACTGATGACAAAAATTCAATTATATATTTAATATATTTAGCGTATCTCCTGGATAACGAAAAAAACCACGTAAGAATTCGAAGCCGGACCATATTATGTATTTCCAAAGATAATATTAATATTTGTACCTATGCATACTTCAATTATTTTATTTTTTAATTCCTATAGGTACAATTTTTATAGTTATTTTACTTTCAAATTTGGAAGCAATTAAATTTTAAATAACCAAGAATAACGATTTTATTTATTTTGTTGTAATTTAAAAAATATTATTTGTGGGTATTTGAAACTTTTCAAGGATATTATTATATACGCAAATAATATTAATTCGACTTACCGGCTACCGTTAATAATAATAATATGACATGAGTATATTTCTTTAATTATCTATTTATTAACCACATAATTTTTACAATTTTTGTCATACGTGTAAGTAGCATCGTTTTTTTTCGTCATGTCTTCATGTTAGCCTTGTAAATAAATAAATATGTGATGGTCCCTATAAGTTGATTGGTCAAAAACATTTAACAACATTTTTGTACAAAAATTTAAATTACTATTTGATGTTAGTAATGATTAGTAAAGGTCATATTGAATAGTGACCTGAAAATATCGGTTTGCCCGGTAATAAAAAAATATTCGTTGAAACAATTAATTTAATAAATTAAAAAAGGGGGTCAAGTGGATGTCCCTTCGTTGTGCAGTAGGTTACAAGTAGATCACTGTATAATCGATGGTTTGGTTAACCGTTAACAGCTCAAAATAAGTCAGAATATTTTGAAAATACTATGGTGTGTAGAAAATGCTTATTAAACATTCGATCAAAATTTCATGTATATACTGTATTTTTTTTAGAGTCACTTCAAAAACCAAAATCGATTTGGTCGAAAATCGGTTTTGCGTAAAAATTCCCGTTTTTTCCTGAATTTTTCATTTGTTTTTCACGGCGCTCATGAAAACTATTGGGAAATTTTTACTTTTGACCCTCAAAGTACCAACTATATTCACTTTCCTATCAGAAAAGTTACTATTGAAGTAAATCGAAGTATTTTACTGTTCTAAAAGGCAATGATAGACACAAAAATTAAAAAATTAAAAAATTAAAAAAAATACACACATCATTGTAATATCAATAAGTATGAACTCGATATGATCGAACTATTATGAAACTTGATGGTAAGAACATTATCGGTGTTTGTATATCTAGTTTTTTTTTTTTTTTTGATAGTTCAGTTTTTAATTGAGTTATGTGGATTTTTAATTTACGCTATATTGTATATGCATAACTTCCTGAAAAATTTAACTATCGTAGACCCTCAGACAAACACAGATCATGTTCTTACCATCACGTTTTATAATAGGTCGATTCGCTCTAATTTTTAAACTAACTGTGCTAGACTTGATCTGTTGAATAAAAAATGTCTCATGTCACGCACTTGTAAGACGGAGACCATACATGAGTCGTTTACCACGTTAAGGATAAACTGATAAAATTAAAAAAAAACAATCTTAATAATGAATTTATATAAATAGGTATTTTTTTTGAAACTGCAAAAAGTTTATATTGGACGTAAGACATAATATCAGATAGATGTTCGACGGTTGGCAACCCTAAACGCGCAGCCAAAAACGACTTCCTCCACCCACCGCACCGCCCACCATGACGTCGTATTGATTTTTGCCTATAGGTCGCCCTTCTGTAAACAGTCTCCTGCACGCGTATTCAATACAACTCACTTTCTCCCGCGGTGCTGCTGTATAACAGATTTTTGGAGAACCAATCAGGAGCCAGCCGAGCGAAACGGACTCGGCCCGGCCATGCTCTTGCGGAGTATATAATAATACGGTTAGTTTACACAAGCCGAAAAGGTTATTAAATCGATAGAACAGTATATATAGTATATAGCAGGGGTGGCTAAACTTTGTTTGATTGAACCCTACCGAGGCAGTCTGAGGGTATATTTTTTCTTTTAGGATCGACTGAAGTTAAAAAAATTATTATAGAATATTAACATTATATACCTACTGTTGATGTAGAAGCGTTTCGTTGCAAATCATGGCCAGTTAATTATAATCTCGGAATTAACCGCTGGCTGTCAGACGAAGACGCAGTTCTCACATACTTATTCAGCTTTTATACCTCTCATGTGAAAAAATTCCATTTCACACTTACAGGTTGATCCGAAGTATAAGACGTATCTAATAATTGTATCTACTAAATGACAAATATATAAGAATAATTACCTTACCTATAAATTCTAGTAAGAGGGATCGATGGTTTAGCCACACCTACAATTTAAACAACCCATGTATTTATACCTACATGATGACGTTCCAATGAATCGGCCGGTCGAATGTGTGCAACTACTTGACGTGTTTGGTGATAGAAGGAAAAATATATTATTATGGATGTCACGTACCTACACGTTCTTAGAGTCTTAGATGTATTAAAACCACAAAACTCTATACCATGTTAACATAATAATATTATCATATATTAATATCATATTAAATTATTATAGAGTCCAATGGTCAAAACACTGCCATAAATAGGTACGCACTACGCGCGTTTCAAGGAACCCGAACAGAAAAATTATCCAATATCAGGAAAAAAAATAATAGACGTAGGTATATGAAATCGAAATCAAAATATCATACATTTTGTGAATCCGTATATATATATATTAGACAGGTATATATTTGGTAGTATGGGCTCGAATTTATATCAACACACATAATACTTGGATTTTCAACTTCAGTATCTTTTTCGATGGGGGAAAAAATTGATTAAAAACTCAACCGTAGTTATAGGTATAACATTTTAAATATATATGTTTATATTAGCAATTTAAATGGACCATAAAATTATCAGAATGTTGCGACTTTTTTTTAAGCTATTTATAAGCATTTAAAAATATATGTTTCATTAGTTTTTTTTAAATTATATTTAAATATTAAATGATTGGTTAAAAAACTTGAAAATATAATACAACGTTTCTCGTGAGTTTTTGTGAGTAGAAATTTAAAAAAAAGTTTAGTGTAAATCTATAATAATTTTTATGAACGTCTGAAGTTACAAAGTTTACAAAATTCTTTAAAAACACGAAAATTATCAAATTATATTATATTTCATACATTTAACATCAAAACAAACTTAACCGGAATGTCAAATTAAATCTTTACGACCGCTTGACGTTAGACATGGATACTCACCCGTAAATTAACAAATTCTCATACAACGATTTTCTTATTTTATTGTTATTCAAAAACTAATAACTGTAGATAACATTTTCAAAATTTTCAAAATATTTTGACTCATTTTGAACTGTTACTTTGACCGTGCTTTGTCAAAATATATTAAATGATATGTATTTTCTCAGCAACCATGTAAATATTTTGAAAAGTGTTTATATAAATGTTAATATTATAAACATTTGGCGATAATTTCAGGTACAGTTTTTGGGCTTTTGGCTCACAATTGAAAAAAACAAAATTTATTTTGTTGAAAACTGGTATTTGGTACTTATTATTCCATATTATAATTTTCGTAAGTCACGTATAATATGTGTGTAGGTTTTTTAACACATGTTTCAGACTAGTTTTGTATTCTAACCATCTAATGTAATTCCTATTAATTATTTTGCAAATATTTATTGGTTTCTTGAAGTCAACCGGAGATAGTGGAAACATTTAAAGGATTATAAAAATACATAAAATAACTAGTCAAATTCAATTTGCTATGATTTGTAATTTATTTTTAATTGTTCACAGTTCCGCAACTATTAACTTTGAGGCCCTCATGAGCAAAATGTATTGGGGGACCTAAATTAATATTATAATTTTCATATTTGTATTATTACAACAATTTGTAGGAACTTTTTAGGTTGTTAGCGGTAAGATGAATGTATTAATTTTACAAATATGATCTGTACTTTTGTGTGTGCGTGTCTGTAATCTATATATGTATATTTTTTTTTTGTTAATGAAGTTTTTGTTATTAATTAATTTATAATATTTGCTACAGTTATTCAATAATTTTTTTTGCCGTTGTTATTAATCATAGTAACCTGAAATATTCTACTATTTATTAAATTTAAGTTATATTTTTTTAGACCCAATGCAATTTCTTAAATATTTAGATTCATTTTAACCTGCTTCTTCCACGGACCTATGCAGAGTGGTACGACAATTGTATTGATTTATTATAAGTTTATTGTAAGTTGTATATTAAGCTAGTAATATTATACACTACAATATTATAACGGTTACTATTGTTAAAATGTTGAATTTGTTTTGGCACGAATACGTTCAACAAGCAATTATTACTAATAACATTAATTTTATAAAATACAGATGTCAGGTGATCAGGAAGGATTTGTCGGCTACAATTTTATATTTTTATTGATATTAGTATTGTCAACAGAGTTATTTGTAATATTAAATATTTTACCATTAACATTTAATTATTTTTCCCATAGAACATTTATCACAACTGCCGTGGCCGCGGATTATTTTATTTATAACAGGTTATTACTTTATATTTAATTCATTTAAAAATCAGTCACACATTAATATTAAATAATAGTATAGTAGGTATTATGCCAAAGATTTTAGATAAAATCAATGAGTATTATATATAGTAACATCATATTGTTTTAAAAAGGAAGGTTAAAAAGGGTTCATAAAATAAAGATAAAACCACTGTTTATTGCTTATTCAAAATAATTCATTTTTAAATTTGTAACTGTAGGTAATCATCGTAAATAATTTCTTTATAGTAATATTAGGGTAATGTCAAGCATACATTATACGTCCTTAGTCATTACTACAATATATTCTAAAATATTCTAAAATCAATGCCAAATGCCGATAGCCTCATACATATTGTATAATAATTGTATCCAATAAGCTTTAAAAAGTAGGTATAGTAGGAACAAATAAAAAATTGATTTTCTTTATAGTTTGAACATTATTCAGAAGTTTGGAAAAGAAAATTTTTGGTCGTCTAAAAATTGTTGTCGGAGATGAGGTATTGATTAGGTACCTACAACTACCGTTTTAAAATTTTAAATATAATTTAGTACGTGACCTTTTACAAGTAAACTGTAGCAGTCCAACAGACCGTATTTAAAATAAATGCGTTGTCATTTTCGTACAGTTAAAATAACGATAGGAAAAAATAATTTGACGTATAAGTTACTATAGTATATTTCAAAAAAGTTAATATTATATTAATTCAGATGTTCGTATTATTTCCATTATATTAAATACTGTTTAAAGGTATATCTTATATAGGAATGAATATATACAACAATATACATACCTACAGTGGCGCAACTAGGATCTTCGGGCCCTGAAGACAAAGTAAATCTGGGGCCCTATAATTACTTAAATATTTGTAGTCAATTTTTTTTTTAATGCTGACACAATTTGTATTTATTATCAGCGAAATAATACTGTGTAAATTATTTCTGGTTATATTTAAATAATAATTAATAACAACAAAATTACGAAATGTATTGAAAATGAATTTAAAAAACAAACATTTTAAATTTAAAATATAATTATTTAACTAAGTATATTAACTTTTCTTGCTTTGGTTTCAGCAAATTGATTGATTATTTTGTCTATATATAGGATATTAGCTTGTTCTTTTTCAATGTTTAACAGAGTAATATTTGACAAACGATTTTGACCTATTGAATTACTTAAATAATTCTTAATTAATTTAAGCTTCGAAAACGTACGTTCCGCTGATGCAACCGTTACTGGTAATGTGAGATATAAAATACAAGCACTTAATACTTCACCATAAGTGGTACAAAAATCATTTTCAATAATAAACATGGCTAGTTGTTTAATATTTTTAGTTATTTTCAAATTTATTAAATTTTTTATTCATACAATTTATCTGCTGAAATCTGAGCTAATATCGACATTATAAAAATTGACGAAATCATACGAAGCTTTAATGATATCATCTTCCGTGCTATTAACCAATGAAAAAGGATTTAAGAAATCAAAATATTCAATTACCTTTTCTTAAACTCTGGAATCGATTATATAATTGAAAAATTACTGTATCAATGACTGGAAGAAAAACCTTGATTCTTAAATTATCTTCTGAAATATCTAATCGACGGTCGCCATCTACTTCATCAAAATATCTTCTTCCAAACTTTAATCTATGTACATGAAATTCCTGAGGAATCCCCCATTTTGTACACATACATTTGGCTATTTCCATTAAAGTATAATAATTATTTCTCAATTCTTTAATTACAGATGTAGCTTGTTTCAAGTTTTCACATGCATTATGTAAATTTGTATCTTTTTTTTGAAGAGACTTAGACACTTCGTGTAAGGGTTTTAAAATTTCTTCCCATAAACAAAGAAGGAAAATAAATTCTACAGATTTTAATTTTTTTTTTTCAAAGATAAACTCAGACTGTGGAAATTGAATTGTTGGTCAGCAAGAACCATATGCTAAGATAATTCTCTTTAGATTACTGTCTTTGATATTCTCATCAAAATGGTATCGTTCAGTTGGGTAATAATTTTTTTAATTAAATTCTAAAAACAAAAATCATATAAAATATATAATAAAATAAATATAAAATAAATCAAGTACCAAGATTAATATAAATTTAAGTAACAATATAATATAATACCTATAATATATTATAGATAATTATTTGTTATTTAAAATAAAGTTACGTATTTGAGAAAAAAATGAACTTTATAATATATATCAAAAGTATAAAGTATAAATCTATGTAGTTATAATGCATTAGGTACTGTTATTAGGTATGATACCTAATAACAAAGGTAAATAATATTATAATCTAACATTATGATGCGTTTTAGATTCTGAGTGGAGCGAGTGTGTGTTTTTTAAAAATATTTTGAAAATCTTCAGTATCTTTTCCGATGGGGACAAAAAAAATCGATTTAAAACTCAACCATAGTTACATGACATATGTCAAATTGCTATAATCATATATAATATTATATATGATTATAGCAATTTCTATGCATGATAAAATTATCAAAATGTTGTGACTTTTTTAAAGCTATTTATAAGCATTTGAAAATTATAGTTTTATTAGTTTTAGATTCTGAGTGGAGTGATGAATGTATTGATTTGATTTTACAATGATATGTGGTTTTTTTTTTTTTTTGTGTCCGTCATCACCTTTTGGGGCAGTGAAACTGTTTCGATTTTCTTCAAGAGTATCTTTTCTGATAGAAAAGTGAATTTTTTGATTGAAAATTCAAGATTCTTTATAAGTTTGCCTACTTTTTCCAAAAAAAAAAAATGTTTACCCGAAAGTCAAATTAAATTTTTATGAGCGTTTGAAGTTCAAATTTTTACAACATCGGAAATTCACTCGATTTTTCTTGTAGCGATTTTCTTATTTTGTTGTAATTCAAAAACGAATATTTGTATAGATACTTGAAATTGACATCATATATTAATTTATAAATTCTTATACTTGATAACATTTTCAAAATATTTTGTTTCATCGAGCTATTTACGGACATGTTCTTTAGTTTACAGTTTTTTAGTTTTTTTTTCTATAAATGTCAATAAAATTTTATTCGTTGGGTCAAAAAGCTTGAAAATTGTATACAAGGTTCCTGATATAATATTACAATAGTAGTTGAAAAATATTAAATATACAAATGCAAAATTTTTTTTTATAAGCATTTAAAGTTCGATTTTTGACAACATTTATCAAATTATAAATTTAAAAGTATATTTGTAGTAAAAATTGATAACATTTTCCACTTTTATAGCTAAGAATGGAAAATTTAAAACAAGGTTCCATGTAAGTAGGTTGTTCTGTACCTAAAAAATCACAATTTTTTTTATAGCTATTTTATGATCAAATTTGAACAAAATTAAATATTAAGTAACTAAGAATATGTATTATTATATTAACTTTTTAACTACCTATATAGTAAATGCATACCTTTGCACATTGCTACGTATTAAAATGTATTATAAACTAGTTATATAAAATACCTATCTAACTATATTATACTGTTATAATCAATGTCGTGAACGAATTTTAAATAAAAAGTTTGCATAAGATTAAAGTTAAAATTCATGTTTTATAAAAAAAACTGTACAGTATAACCTACTTACGTGGAACCTTGGAATATCGGTGAATAGCGTCTTGGCACACAGAGCAATTTTTCTAGGAGAAGTGGCTTGTGAGGTTTTGAGGAGAATATTATGATTTTGTTGGCTTAAAACAAAAAAAAATTTTATTCTACGATATACACATATAATTTATTTGTGAGTAAAATAACTTTTAAATTTCAATACAGGGTCCTTTTAAGTAGTTTTTACAACGTATCAAATATATTGAAAGTACATAATCATTTTTTTTTATAAGATTTTAAAGTTAAAATGTTTATGAAATTGAATAAATAACAATTTTAGTAGTTCGGTATGAAAAAAAATATTCGTTGGGCCATGAAACTTTTTGTCCCTGCGTATATTATTTATTGATTTTTTGTAGTTTAAAGTGGCATGGCTATGCCCCCTCACATTGGCCGTATGATGTTGCCATGTTGGACACTGAACGTTGTACATTGATCTAATAAAAGCCAACACGTTTGGGGACAAATAGATACAACATACGGGCATATAGAAAACAGAGAACTTTCTGGTTGACATAATATACAAATATACAATATAACTATATAAGACTTTGATTTTTATTACACCTGCTTCAATGAAATATATGGATTTATTTATTGACTTTATTCATTCAATCAATCAGTATATCTCAGATTGATTCATTTTTTTAAACCGAACAGTGAATAGTACGAATTATAAATGAGAATATAACTCCAGGTTTTTAAGCCGTAGTTTTTACGTTATCGTCTAATCAGCTTTATCGACTGAACCGTATACTATGCAATATTATCTCATTATGAATCAGTCGTTTTTAAAAAGCTGTTTAGATAGTAACAAAAAAAGGTCTGTGGTAAAACCATGTGAACCCTACTATACGGAAATACCGCAGTTGGCTGGCCCTAAAAAGAAGAACAGCTTGTTGAATGTTGTGTTAAACGCATTATTGTCTTAACGGTTATTGATGATAAATAAAATATAATATAAATTATACAAATAAAACTTAAAACCAAGATTGGTTGATAGTTTTTGACGATGTCGGTATGCGGAATTCTGAATTATTGGTATATGTAAATTTAGCTTAAAACTCATTCATTTAGCTCAATCTCCAGGCCAGTCTACCACTGCTATACCTCGTACCGTAATATTTGTTAGGTAGCGTTCATCAGTTGTGTTTGTGTTACGGACACAGGTTTTTATGATTTATCGTTGTCTGGGAGGGGGGCTCAAATTATTTCCGCCTATCTTAATGACGTCACTGATCATATATTAATTATATTTCATAATTGAACTGATCCCAAACTAAACTTTTGACTTAAATGTAAAATCAAACTTTATAATTTTACGTCAAATCAAAATAACAAACGACTATCGATTAAAGAGTAGGACTAAGAATGAATATAAAAAATGATAGCGATTTATGAATATTGAATAACATTAATCAATATTAACTTTTAATATTATTCAGTGAGATACGAACTTCGACTATATTAATGATAGGTACAAAGCCAAAATAATTATATAAGTCTATAAATAATCGATGGTACCCGAAAACACTATCTTTTGCAATATTAAAATTCAAAATAACAGTAATGCAATTAGAATGTATATTCAACACAGAACACTCCACATTAAAAATGAATAATCTAATATTTAACAACAAACACTAGGAACGTTTTGGTCATTTCAGTTTTTGTGAGGGGGGTGAGGGGAAATATAAAACTGGAAAAAACCACTTGCTAACAATTACATTACAATTGCATTTTTATCTATTTAATATAAATAGCCTTCTTACATAATTTCATACTTACTAGTTACTATCACGGTTATCTGAGATCATCGTGGTTACTATCATAGTTAATATAATTGTAGAGTGATAGGTACCTAAATATATTACCTATTCACTACTATATGAAGACCAAAAACTAGTCCATATCCGGCCTGATAGCAGCCAGCTAGAAGACAGAGAGTGAGAGGGGGGGGGGGCAAACGCCCACCATCCACAAATGACGCAACTGATTTTGGTTCGAACCGTTTGACGTATTGGAATTTTCGAAAAACACAGTTCGAAATAGGTACCTCAAATAAATATGTTTCATACATTTTAAAATTTCAGAGAAAAAAATATTAAATCGATAATTAATTGTTTAATGTAATACCATATTTATACTTAATAATATTTAAATATTAGAAACAATAATAAAAAAATGTGTTTGTGCAAGCACGCGTGGATAAAGTGAAACTTTAAAAACTAAAGTTTTTAGTGATATCTGGGATATTTTGAAAATAAAAAAAAAATCTCATAGCAATAAGAATTTGCATAAACTTATAGGATTTTAAGTTCAAGTTGTTAATACAGAAAATATATTTAATTTTTTTTAATTAATTTAATTTCATCAATTATTACCTTAATTTATTTTACTTAAATAATAAGTATTTTAATTTAAAAACCTCTTTTATTTTTAAGATTTTAATTTTTTGCTTAAGATTCAAGTTCATTGTTTACGTCCAGTCCTTGTGATAAATTCCTAGTTTTTTTTTTCACAGCATTTCTTTGAATGTTGAACGATCCTGAAAAATCGATTTCAATATTGATTTATTTTAAACTATATTTTTATAAAGTTTTTAATTAAAATCAAATTATGATCGGAACTTTTTGCTGACGTAGGTGTATTATTGGCTATATCAACATCAGCATTCATCAGTTGAGCACTTGTTAAACTTTGTAGTTTGTTGTTCTGTCTCAGCAGCTTCTTTTGCCTTCTTCGCTCTCTGTATTCGTGACAGTTTTCAACATTATTTTTAACCATGGTGAAATCTACAATATTGTTTCCATGTTATAATTATAATAATAATATCAATAATAGCAATAATATACATATGTATATTTTATCCTCAAAAAAACTACTTCGGAGAAGTAAAAAAGGCTTTCTGTGCGTAAGTTGAAGAGATTGGGAGAAAAGATAGAACTTTGGTGTTAATAAAGATGTGAAATCAATCTCAAAGTTCTGTGCCAAAAAGGGCCACGGTTGAAAAAATAGAATAAAGGCTTAATAAAGAAGTGAAATCAATACCCAAATTATGTGCCTCAACTTGAAAAAATATCTTATTCAAAAAAAATTCAAGATGTTCAACTGTACAAACATTAAAAAAAAATATTAGCAAAGCTCTGTCTTTCTCGCACTCTGCATTCAACCAACGCGTGCGATTGAGAGGTCCGAGCGCCGAAACGAAACTTAATGTATAATAGCCTCGCTATCGGTTGTCGGTGTGCTGTTTCTTATCGGTGTTACTTATGCACAGAAAGGAGTCTCTAGCGAGACTCTTCGATAATTATATTTCTTATCCTACAATTGAGTTCAAGTAATATTACGAATAACAATAATGATAGTTGCACTTAGAGTATTTAATGTATTTTTCCAAGTCTAATATCTCTTTTATAAATAATAATTCTCATCCACAACACTAACGGTCACTTTAAAAGTACCTATATATTTAGTTCGATACTATTTTGTAAATAAAAAAAAAAAATAAATTTTTTACCTAACCATAGGCTGAAAAATAGCGTCATGACAATTATTCAAGGCTGTACTCTCCAGATAGAAGTTTCACTTCAATAAAAATAAAATATAAAATACTTTCAATTTTCTATGATTTGTTAGGAATAAATATACATTAGTAAGTTTTTTTTAAATAATATAGTTTAAAAATAAAAATTGTAGTTGAACATTTTTATTTTATTTGCTTGCTTTTTATTTCATATTCATATTATAGATCAATTATATCTATACCTATTGTCAGTAGTTATAACGTCTTATAAGGCATACAATTACAATAGTATTTAATAATATGATTATTTATAATATATTATAACTTTGTTTCATACATTTAAAAATTGCAGTTAAAATAAATATCAAATTAATGATATCACATAAAATAATCTAATATTCGGTATCAAATTAATAACAAAAAAATAAAAGATTATAACTATACAAATTAAATTAACCAACACAGTTTTTGTATTTTATTTTTAATGATGCAATATTATTGATGTAATCTGTAAGAAGTTCAGAGTATTTATAAGTTATAATCACCGCCTACAAAAAGACTCATAGCCCCTCATAGCAGACGAATCAAAGCCGCTACTGCAGGTTTTATCTTCGTCTTACACACGTACGAATGTACTACATAACACATTTTCGTTCATCAGTTTCAATAGTGTGCTATTAGTTTTGATATTTAAGTGAATATATACCTATTATAAAATTAAAATTAAAGATTATTATTATCTAGGGCCTCACTCAGGCTTTTATTGATATTATTATTTTTAAGCAAGTTATGACCTTTTTGAAACTGTATACATTTTAAAACGATCATAACTTACTTAAGAATAATAATATCAATAAAATTCTAAATCGTGCCCGAGATAATAATCTTACCCATACATTTTAAATAGGTGAACTCACTCTAATATCAAAACTAACAGCACACTATTGAAACAGGTGAAGAAAAATTTGTTATGTCGTACTTGTGCAAGACAGAGCAAGTGACAACACATGCGGGTATTATCTTTTATAGATTATAGGTAGTAAATTATGTACTAGTTATTACTTATTAGATAAAGGTACTTAAATTTAAATTTCATGTTATTTGTTCAATGACTAATGTTATCAATTGTTTTATAATATTAAATAAGGTTTTGATAATCACAAATGTATAATAGGTTTTCATAATCATTATTTATTACAATTTAATGTATAATTTAAATATAACCTTTTTTTTCTTATTTTAATTACAGTAAAATGCAGTGAATTGTTATCTCGAAAATAAAAACACTTAAGAACGTAACTAGAAGTGGTCTTATTCGGTTGGATGTTGAAAAAAATATTCTAAAACATTTGTTAAAAAAAAAAAAATTATACAAATTTATTGACTCTAATAATTTTTTTGACCACGTCTTTTAAATGTGAGTTGGTAAAATAAAAAAAAAAATACAAACAAACATCCATAATTTAACTTATTATATTATCTCGTATGTGTTTCCGTACTTAACACACGAACACCGTGATATTTCAACCAATATAAAAGAAATATCAATTCTATACCAATATAGAATATCTTAGTAAAAACAAATTCAAATTTTGAAAATGTAACAAAAATAAAATGTTTGATGAAATCATTAAGCAACAAGATAGTTTTGTAACAAAAGAAAAAAATGTAATTAGTATACACATTATTAATATACTAAACGTGTGTCACTAACTCACTGTTGTTGTTATATAATATGGTTTTAATCACTGAATTACTTCACACACGCACACAACCACATAAATAATATATTTAACTTTTGTAAATATCAATATGTTAATATTATATAGTTTGTTTTTTTATAGATTTTATATTCATACAATTCTAATAAAGAATCACGTTCTGTAGAGACGATCTACAACGACTGAATAGTTGAATGACAGATGATGTTATCTATTTATAATTTTAAATAATGTTTTTATAAGCATAATTAATGAATAATACATTTTTTATTTTCATTATTTATTAATATTTAAAATGTGTATAATTATATAAATTATTTTAATTATAGAAAAATTAATGAATGAATGTTATCTCAAAAAAAATATGGTCTATGACCGTAGAATTGGAAGCAGCCTTATTCAATTGAATAGTTTTAAAAAATGTTCTAAAATGTTTGTTTTAAAAAACGAATACAAACAATTTGACTTAACAATTTTTCGACTACAGTATTGAAATGATAATTAGTAAAAAAAAAAATAAGTAACACACGTTGTTTAATTAATATCTCAACTGTTTACTTTCACGTGGTAAGACAAGATCATCGAAATATTTATTTTAGAACAGAAAATATGTTAGCATTTACAAATTTAATGTTGTAAAGTTATTTAAAAAAATGTTTGATAAAATCATTAAGGATGAAATCATTTTTGTGACGAAAGCAAGTGGTTGAAGCTATTCTACAAATAAGGATTCATATTGTAACCCCTAACCGGGGTTTAATTCTATAAATTTACGTAATTGTATTTTATAAATAATGGTGTTATAATTAAATAAGTAAAAAAAAATAGAAAGGGCAAGTAAGTGGATGTCTCTCTGCTGTATAATCTACTACTCATTGTATAATGGATGGTATTAAATTTGAATTCAATATCATTGTATATGAAAAACGTTTCTGATCTGAGAAGTTTTGTCAGTGTGGATATTTTATTTTATATTTATATTGTTATTTCATATTATTAATATGGTAGCCGGTAAGTTGAATTATTATTATAAAACTACAAGAAAATAACTAAAATCATTAGTCTTGGTTATTTAATATGTAATTTCGTCCAAATTTGATCATATAATTTTTTTATAGCTATTTTATGAAAAATATTAAAAATCCGTAGTCACAATTTTTTTTATAAACATTTAAAGTTCAAATATTGGCAAATTACGTAAAAATCACGAAAATGTGCAAATTATTTTGAGTTAGAAATTCATAAAAAAATTTCTTTTTAAATCTAAGATTTGAAAATGTAACACATGATTTCTCATAATTTTACCTAATAGTTTATCAAAAAAAAATATCTAATACCAAGTCAAATTAAATTTTTATGAGCGTTTGAAGTTCATATTTTTACAACATTGGATATTAACTCGATTTCTCATGTAGCGATTTTCTTATTTTGTTTTAATTAAAAAATGAATAACTGTAGATACTTAAAAATTTCACCAAATGTTTATATTACCATTTTCTATACACTATACATTTTCGAAAATATTTTGACTGTTTTAGAGCTTTTTACGGACCATTTCAAATTTCAATTTTTTTATTTTTTTTTATATAAATACCAATAAATTTTTATTTTTTGGGCCAAAAATCATGATAATGTCATACAAGGATCCTGATATATTGTTACAATAGCAATTAAAAAATATTAAAAATACATAGGAACACATTTTTTTTATAAGCATTTAAAATTCGAATATTTACAAAATTCATTAAAATCTCGAAAATTATCTATCATTATAATTAAACAATTATAAAATGTTCAGTTTTTATAACTAATGATTGAAAATTTAAAACAAAGATTCTAATTAATAGTAATGTAAATGTAATCAAAAAATCTAAAAAATATATAAATATAGTTATTTTTTACAGATATTTTAAGTTCAAATTCGGAAGAAATTACATATTAAAATCAATATTAACGAGTAAAAGTATATATTATGATATTTTTCCAGCATCACTGATAATTTTAGGTTAATAATTAAATAATATGAATAATATTAATTCAACTTACCGGCTACCGTATATTAACAAAATCAATATAATTTAAAATATCCTAGACTGACATACCGTCTCCACTCAGAATCGTTTTTCTTATACAATGATATTATATCCATTGTACAGTGACCTACTTGTAACCTACTGTACAGCGGAGTGATATCCACTTACCCGCCCTTTTTAAACCTTAGATTTAAAAGGAAACATTTTTATGATTTTCTTACTAAAAATAATTTGCAAGAGGATTTTTACGTATTTTGCTAACTTTAAATGCTTATAAAAAATGATTTTAAAAATTTAATCGTCTGTAGTAAATGCTAATATAATCAACCAGTAAAAATTTCATGTATCTGAGGTCATTTGTTTTAAAGTTATACCAAAATCCAAAATTTATTTTGCTGAAAACCGATTTTGCGCAGAAATTCTTTTCGTTTTTTCTTAAGTTTTCTTTTGTATTACCCTGAACATATGATGAAGACAATTAAGAATTTTTTACTTTTGACCCCCCAAAGTACTAACTACATTCACTTTCCTATCAGAAAAGATACTGTTGAAGAAAATCTAAGCTGTTTTACTGCTTCAGAAGATGATGACAGACACAAAAAAATTTTTTTAAAAAAAAACACACTTTATTGTAAAATCAATACATTTATCTCTCCTTTCAGAAATTAAAAGGTGCACTGACACCGACATCGAAGAACAGTGGTGAGTAGCACGTGCGACCCTCGTACACGGAGCCGGCAAAATGTGTTTTGAGTTTTTGACAAAGTTGCTACTTCAAAAATTACATATGGTATTTTTAAAATAGTTCAACTTTATCCGAGTAAAAATAAATTTAAAAAAAGGGTGGGTAAGTTAATGTTGACATGTTTTACAGTAGTTTACGAGTGGGTCACTGTATGGATGGTGTTAATTTAAAATACAATAATATAATATCATTGGATTCTGAGTGGAAGACGGCCAGTCAGCCTATGATATTACTAAGTATATTTGATGTTATTATTGTGAGTTCACTGAATTGAGTAATTTATTTACCAATTTACGTGGAACCTTGTTTTAAATTTTCAATCCTTAGCTATATAAAAGTTGAACATTTTATACATCAGTAAATATAAAATAATTTTTAAAATTCAAATTTGATACATTTTTTCAAAATTAGAACTTTGAATGCTTATAAAAAACTTACGAGAGCTAATGTATTTTTAGTATTTTTTAACTGTTATTGTAACAATTAAACAGGAACTTTATATTAAATTTTCAAGCTTTTTGGGCCAGAAATAAAATTTTATTGATATTTATAGGAAAAAAAACTAAAAAGATAACTTAAATCATTATTATTTTTGATAAAAATTTAATGTAGAAAAATTTATGAGTAGTATCGAACTAAATTTTAAAATCTTAGATTTAAAAAAGAACCATTTTCATGAATTTCCAATTCAAAATAATTTGTTCATTTTCGTGATTTTTATGAATTTTGTAAAAATTTGAACTTGAAAATTTAAATGCTTATAAAGAAAAAAACTGTGACTATATTGGTTACCTAACCTATATTAGGTTAGGCTCCCAGGAGTCCTACCCCCAGGTGTTGACTAGAAACGGAAGTCCGGTTCCGGCCAACGGGGGAGGCACAGAAGGCAAACTGTATAAAACCGAACACTGGCGGGTCAAGACCATTGACCAGAGCGGCCAGCATCAACCTCCAACTGCCGACAGCAGGCCGAAGGCTCTAACCGAAAACGACCGGAACGCGTGGACCAATCGACGAACAATCCTTCACCTCAGTTCCCCCATTCAAAACTGCCCCACAGTAGCCAGGTTGCCTCGGAGCATTAGTAGGACACCCACAGCACGGCTGGTTACCGTCCGGGTGATCCTCCGATTGGCCAGGAAAGGTTGCACGGAACGGTCAGACCTACGTCTTCGTCGACCGAGTGCTCAACGGATCGAGAATACAGACATCAAAATCGAGGACGCATAAGGAAAACTGGAACAAAACCAACACCGGTGGTCCAAGAACAGAGAGGGCCAACATCGCCCCCTACAAACTTATAGACCCCTTATAAACCTAACCTAACGTCGTTTACGTTCACGTTCTATTTGAAAAAAACCAGTTACGTTCACGTTTCGTTCACTAAATATCAGTGCCGTAGCCAGAAATTTTTTTTGGGGGGGGCACTTAATTTTTTTCTCAAATTTTTGCAATACCTGATTATTACCTATTACTTTATGGCCACTTTGTTTATAGAGTGTTTACTACAAGCCTATTATTTTTATGACTACCATTATATGCTAACAACTATGGTACCCATATATTTAACATAACAAAGTATTATTAGTATTTCTTTAATTATATTTTTAAAAATTAAAAAAATTAAAAAAGTAACAAAGTATTAATATTCTGTTAAGCCATATATTAATAGATTAATTTATTAATTAATATAGCTATATTAATAACATTATATCAATATTATCAATATGTGTTATAAACACATTAACTATAATCATACAACAATAATTAACCGAAAATAATATACTACTTGGAACTTGAGCAAAAAACATATTATAATATAATATGATACTATTATAATCAAACCATAACCGTGCTCACAACAAAAATGGAATGCACTTGTATTTCTTATCTAAAGTCTGTGCTTATCTTTACTATTTTACATTTATGAATACAAATTATAAAATTAATAATTTATTGTTATTCGTTATCATAGATTTATCTTGAATTATATAAATTTAAAAATTTCTGTACAATGTACTATGGGTCTATGGCCAACCAAAAAAAAAAGAAAGGATTTCGGGGTGGGCACGTGCCCCCAGTGCCCCCCCTGGCTACGGCACTGCTAAATATGAACTTTAATGCGTGAACGTGCGTTCATGAACGACGTTCTTTCCAAACACTGGACTATATACAAATGGTTTAAAATAAGTGACAAAAAAATATAACCCACATTAGCCATCTTCTTGATTTCTGATTGTGACAATATTATAAAAATATATGTACATATAAAAATTATTAACCTTACGTATCAGACTAAACTTTTATTTTTATTAAATTTACAAGAAGTGTTTTAATTTTAAAAGTTATAAGTGTATAAAATTACTATGGATTAAAAATTAGTACACAAGTCAAAAGAATAAAAAAAATCACGAATCAAGAAAAACTACAAATTACAAATTGCAATAAAATATTTCATTTTTTGTTTTCATTTTTTTCAAATCGATTTATAACTTCATTTATATTAATTATAGATATGTCTCGATGAATATGCATGAGAGCGAGACCATTTAGACTGCCTTCGACCATTCAAGTATGAAATCAAGTTTTAATCCATCGTAATGATTTAAACGATCTTTCAGCTGCCGCTATACACTGACAGGTAAAGTTGCTAAAATACATACCAAAGTATGAATCATGGGAAACATAATATCAATAACACAAACTTTGACCGATTGTATAATAGGTACCTATTTGGTGGTTTTTTTTGGAATTTGGGGGGGGGGGGGCTAGACCATTTGGTTCCCTCTGTAGTCACCACGGTAGGAGAGGGTTTTAATGTTAGACAAGACACTTAGTTACATCGAATACCTAGAATTTAACATATGTTGAAATAAAATATGGATACTATGAAAATTATATGTACCTATTTTACTTTACTGATGATCTGGTAGCCAGTTTTGGGCAAAATTTTATCTAGATAATTATTCGAATGATTTTTTTACAATTATTCGAATATAAATGTATTTGAATAATTTTCAACTATGGTTATTCGAATAAAAAATTATTCAACTAAATTTCAAAGACAAAGTTATACGAATAATTTTTGGTCATTTTATTTGATTAAACATAGTTGATAATCAAATCATTTTTTTTAGATGTAACTATTGTCGTATATAATATATCATACTGTAACAATACTATAAGTATGTTACATGACACCTATAAATGAAATATAAAATCTACATTACGGTCAGTTGCTGATCAATACAATAATATTAACACACACGCATAATTGTAAGGCCTATTGCCAACACACTACACACACCATGTATTTAGTTAACAGTTCGACAGACACGACCAACACGAGCGAACTCACCGACACCAATTACACATATTAAAAGCCATCTTCTATATTAGTAAAGTTGTTTTTAATATATAATAATTATTCTAGCTATACAAACCAAACGTGTCTTTATTGATAAATACTTCATAAACAAGTGCTGTATCCTTAGCTACGGAAAACTTATCCATAAAGAATAGAAAACCTTCCCTGGATAACTAATATCGTAACAAGGTTGCCGACCACGTTGCAAAAAAATTGTGGATACGGATTTATAATACTTGTCGTCTGCCTTTGAAACTATATATTAGAAGACTACTATTAAATTTTCAAGATTTTTTACCCAACAAATAAAATTTTATTGACATTTATAGAAAAAAAAACTAAAAAAATTGAAAACTGAATATGTCCGTTAAAAGCTCAAAATAAGTCAGAATATTTTGAAAATGCTATTGTGTGTAGAAAATGATTATATAAACATTCAGTCAAAATTGCATGTAACTACGGTCGTTTCTTTTAGAGTTATAACAAAAACCAAAATCGATTTTGTCGAAAATTGGTTTTCCGTAAAAATTCCCGTTTTGTACTTAATTTTTCATTTGTTTTTCACGGTTCTTTTGAAAACTACTGGCAATTTTAACTTTTGACCCCCCAAAGTACCAACTAGATTCACCTTTCTATCAGAAAAGGTACTATTGAAGAAAATCGAAGGATTTTTTCTGTCCTAAAAGGTGATGGCAGACACAAAAATAAAAAAATAAAAAAATTAAAATAAAAAAATACACATCATTATAAAATCGTATTGATCGTATACATTCATCGCTCCACACAGAATCTCAAAAAAGAGATTGAGAATTTATTACTTTACGGGTGAATATCTAATGTCTAATTGCAAACGCTCGTAAAAAATTTATTTTTACTTTCTGGTAAACTTTTCTTTTATTCTTAAAATGTAGATAATCTTAAGAGTTAGGTATGTGGAATCTTGTAGGAAAACATCGAATTTTAGATATACATAAAATAGTTTTTATACATTTCTAAATCAAAATAATTTGAACATTTTTGTAATATTAAGTGTTCTGTCAAGATTTGAACCTTAAATACTTTTAAAAAAAATGTATTACTAAGAATTTTTATAATTTAAAAATGTCATTGAAACGGTATATTAGGAGCTTTTTATTACATTTTTAAAACTGCCTTTGAAACTATATATTAGAAGACTACTATTAAATTTTCAAGATTTTTTACCCAACAAATAAAATTTTATTGACATTTATAGAAAAAAAAACTAAAAAAATTGAAAACTGAAAATGTCCGTTAAAAGCTCAAAATAAGTCAGAATATTTTGAAAATGCTATTGTGTGTAGAAAATGATTATATAAACATTCAGTCAAAATTACATGTAACTACGGTCGTTCCTTTTAGAGTTATAACAAAAACCAAAAACCGTAAAAATTCTCGTTTTGTACTTAATTTTTCATTTGTTTTTCACGGTTCTTTTAAAAACTACTGGCAATTTTAACTTTTGACCCCCCAAAGTACCAACTAGATTCACCTTTCTATCAGAAAAGGTACTATTGAAGAAAATCGAAGCATTTTTTCTGTCCTAAAAGGTGATGACCGACACAAAAATAAAAAATAAAAAAACACACATCATTATAAAATCAATACATTCATCGCTCCGCTCGGAATCTAAAAAGAAATAAAATTAGCAGTTTATAAAAATTATAAAATAGTTAAATTAATCCTAATCTTTAAAAAAATATTTTAACTTTTATATTTATTTATCTCTCTTAAATGTTTCGACTCCCCTCAAAACCAGACACGCTTCCCTCGACGCTCAGATAGGTGAAAAAGAGACATTACATGACCTTAAATTGCTATTAGATGTAATAGAATTATTATTTGTTAAATTATTAATTGGGATGTGTTGGTATAGTCTTAATATTTATTAATCATAAATTTTGATTTGTTGGGCCAAAAATAATGAAAATTTAATATAAAGCTCCTAATATATTGTTACAATAGCAATTGAAAAATATTAAAAATACATAGGAATACATTTTTTTTATAAGCATTTAAAATTCGAGTATTTACAAAATTCATCAAAATCTCCAAAATTATCAATCATTGTAGTTAAACAATTATAAAATGGTCAGTTTTTATAACTAAGGATTGAAAATTTAAAACAAAGATTCTAATAAATAGTAATGTACCTAAATGTTTTTTTTTACGGACATTTTAAGTTCAAATTTGGACGAAATTATATATTAAAATCAATTTTAACGAATAAAAGTTTATATTATAATATTTTTCTAGCATCAAAGATAATTTTAGGTTAATAATAAAATAATATGAATAATATTAATTCAACTAACCGGCTACCGTATATTAACAAAATCAATATAATTTAAAATATTTTTATGTGCGGGTAAAAAAGCATGAAATTCTAATACAAGGATCCTAATATTATATTGTTACAATGACTTTTGAAAAATATTACAAATCTATAGTCACAATTTTTTTTATAAGCATTTAAAGTTCAAATTTTAGCAAAATATGTAAAAACCACGAAATTGTGCAAACTATTTTCAGTTAGAAACTCATTTAAATTTTTGTTCTTAAATCTAAGGTTCAAAAATTTAATTCAAGAATCCTCATAAGTCATAAGCTTTTCTAACTTTTTCAAAAAAAAAATTGTTTATCTGAAAGCACCTAACCACTAATGGGTGGCTGCTTAAATCACGCCTGTCACGTATCATGTACTATTATCATATAAGCTTATTGTGCAAATTGTACAGATTGTTTATTTCCAATAAAAAAATAAAAAAAAAAAAAAATGTTATGAGCGTTTGAAATTCAAATTTTTACAACATTGGAAATTCACTCGATTTTTCTTGTTGTGATTTTTTTGTTTTGCTTTAATTCAAAAACGAATATTTGTAGATAATTGAAATTTATATCATATATTTATTTTATTAATTCCTATACTTTGTATGTTTTGTTTTGAGCTATTCACGGAGAAATTCATATTTTGACAACATTATCAAATTTTAAATGAAAAAATGATTTTGTAGGAAAAAATTGATACATTTTTCAAACTTTATACGCAAGAATTTAAAATTTAAAACAAGGTTCCAATTAAGTAGTTTATTCTGTAACTAAATAACCTCAAAAATATAAAACCACAGTTTTTTTATAGTTATTTTATGTTCAAATTTGGACAAAAGTACATATTGAATATCCAAGAATAACGTTTTTAGTTATTTTGTTGTAACTATACATATAACATTAATTCAATTTACCGGCTGCCATATTAATAATATTAAATAAAAATATGAATATAAAATAAAATATCCACACAGACAAACCGTCTCAGCTCAGAATCGTTTTTCGTATATAATGATATGATATCATTGATTTCAAATTTAATACCATCCATTATACAGTGACCCATTTGTAACCTACTGTACAGCAGAGTGACATCCACTTACCCGCCCTTTTTTTAAACTGAGTTAGGTTAATATTTTTTTCCTTACCGTGTTAAATTTATGATTTGTTAACTGATAACTTTTAACTTACCGATCTTGTTTCCTCTTAACTTAACTTGATTTAATTATTTTCATTAACTTGCCACATTTGAGTATATCTCTAGGTATAATATCTTAATTTACAGTGTCAGCCTGGTCAAAGAAGCTTGGAAGTGATCGTTGCAAGGGGCTTTAGCTTTTTTGAACCAAAATATATTTAGAGGACGTCGTACCCACATGGCCACATGTGTCCCTATGATTGGATGATATAAAAATATTATCATTTGTTAGTATATTGTAGTATTAGATAGAATAGTTAAATGACATTGATTTAATAAAACATATGGATTAATAATTGTTTCTGCTTTATATTGTTCTATTTTTTCCACATTTTTCGCTGTCGGTCTATAATTTTTTTATGTTTGGGACACCTTTATAAATGAATACTATTTATTTTAAGTGTAAACCTCAGTTTAAATTTCATTTATAACACTGAAACAGGCACTTTGGTGGAGAAATAATGAAAAGATTCACACGCGTTTGTTGTTCTTATAAATTCCTACGTATTAGATGCCCAAATACTCGTTGGAAATAAACCATCTTCAGAGAAGTAAGTATCGGTTAAATAATCACTGTAATTTGTTAATTTGTCATTAACTGGACAGTCAGATAGTAGGTCTTCAACAAAACAATTTGATACTTCATCTATTTGAAAATATCAAATCAAATGTATACTGTATCCATTTATCAATTTCTGAAGATTCGTCTTTATAGAAAGAAGTTAATTAATACCTATAGTAATTAAATAGTTTTCATTTAAAAAGGTGACCCAAAGATAAAAAAAATTATAGATCGACATAGAAAAAATTAAGAAAATATACAATACCTATAATATATAGCAGGAACAATTAATCGGTATGATTTTATTAAATCAATGTAATTTAACTATTCTCTCTAATACTAAAATACTAACAAATAACAATATTTTATCATCATCCAATTGTGGGGACAACACATGCGGTACGACGTCCTCTAAATAATTTTGGTTAAAAAACGCCAAAGCGCCGTTCGACAATCGCTTCCAAGCTTCTTTGACAAGGCTGACACTGTGAACTAAGATATTTTATACGTATAGATATACTCAAAGGTGGCAAGTTAATGAAAATAATTAATTCAAGTTAAATAATAATATTTGGACGATCTATATTTTTGATAAAAACTTACTTATATTATATAAAAATTATATTAATGTACAAAAAAAACAATACATTTTTGGAGAGTAATAGAAGTCGCCTCCTCGTGGTACTCTCTCGGTAATGCTAAATGGCTTTATTTACACAAATAAATAATTTAAAGTAAGTGTGTCTCAAAGAGTGTACTATAAAAAAATGGTCAAAAAGTGCTATATAATATTTTTTGGTGAAAAGAGACGTGGGTGAAAAGCGAAAGGTCATATTTTTGCGAACAGGGTCTTGCCCATCTTAGAGCACATACGACATAGTAAATTATCGTTCACCAGTTTCAGTATCTACCTACTACTTAGTGTGCCGTTAGTTTTGATATTAGAGTGAATTGACCTATTATAAGATCTAGGGCCCTAAGTAGGCTTTTATTGATGTCATTATTTTTTATGTAGTTATGACCATTTCTAAACAGTACATATTAAAATGATCATAACTCCTCCTCTTAAGACATTTTTTTTAAATAAAAGGCACGGGGCCAGGGCACCGATCACTTACTAGCCGCCTTGACTCGGCCGACACTGTGAACTAAGATATAGGTACTCATAGATATACTAAGGTAGTACTAGATGTACTAATATAATACTTAGTTCGAGGTTTCCGAAAAGCAAATATCTTCAGTCTCACAAAGGTGCCCGTTTACTGTACATAATGAAACAAAGAAAAAATGCGCTGACACTAATATTATTTGAGACCGTATGATAAGATCTAATGGCCTATCCTACGGATTAAGATATAATATTAGTAGATACCTATATTTTCTACATCGTGCCTCGGCCTATCCATTCTTTATTACTAGGGTCCGGATTTCAATGCAAAGTGCATATTTTTTTGGTTGATCTTACACAATGCTTTCCAATTACTTAATTCGTTTCATGTAACGAGGGCGTTTTTCAAATCTAAAAATTTTATTTTTCATTTTTTTTCATTTTTCTACGTTTTTTCATTTTTATAGCATTTTTAGCATTATTGGGTCATTTTATTAGTTTTTAATGCATATTTGTTCAAAATACGATAAAATTTAACCTATTCAAAATATTATCTAAAGATAAATTTTTTTCTTGATATTTAAGTAGGTTTATCGGATTTTTTCATACACATTGTCAATCTTAATTTTTCGATTAAGTTTTTATCTTATCTTAATTTATTATTGACTGAGGAGTGTTGCCCGTAAATTTGGTAAGTACTGCAATAGGCCTAATTAGAATTTTAATATATATTTTGGTATGTTTAGAATGAATATTTCCCCAAAACGGCCAAAACCTATGCGTGTCTGCATCAAGTCATCATTTCAAATATTCAGTTTTTTTTTTTTAATAAAATAATAAATTATTTCTTATTTATAAATTAACAATTGTAATTTTTAAGGGGTCATTTCTGTGGTAAAATGCATTTAAATCCTGCTCCTATTTATTACCTTTCTATTACTACGTTTATATGATGGCGTTAAACGGGTTTAAAATTAAACCATTTTGAAAGTTGAAACGCTTGCGCTATGTAGTTTAAGAACTTAAAACTACATAGCGCGAGCGTTTTTAACGTTTTTTTTAACGTTTCTAACGCCACCATACAAACGTAGTACAATATGATTATTGAAAAGGTATTGTCAACAAAAAAACTCAGTGACTTCATTAATATTAATAATAATATTATATGAATTAAATTCTGAATATTATGTTATAACAATAACGTATTATTTATTTTATAATATAGTGCAATACAATGGCATTATTATTTATTATAGAACAGTATTAACTATAATTATAGTCATATAATAGCCTAATGGCTAGTACATTATTATAAAATCAATGCATCAATATTCAATAACTATTAAACAATGTCAATGAATAGATAGGTATGCTACCTACCGATTTAACTAATATCGGTCGATAGCAAGCACCCATCTGCACCAGCAGAAATATTAATAATAATACAAATAACAATACAATATACCTAATAAATATAATAACGGAGAACGGATGATTTTGTGGTGGGATAACTAATTGTGCGTTGCGTATCACACAGTTGACAGAATACCTATCTATTTTATCGTGAAAGAATCTGTGTTACCCTTCGATCATAATACTATACAGTATCATAATATATATTATAGTCGTAGACTTATAGAAATTGATGGAACATTAGGCACGATAACGCGTGCGAATTGCACAGATTTCTTGGTATAATAGAAGTCTGCGGTAAATTGTTACAACGATCGGGCACTGCACAGATATATAGATAATAAGCTAGATTGCCGACTAGTGGCACAGAATAGATGCTAGTGATGTCCAGTCGACGTCAGAAAAATGTCATGTTGGTTGAGGGCAATGTGTAGTTCTGACGCCCGATAAACCGAATTTATCACTATAATATTATATCTATATCTCAATATCTGTGTATGCTCATCGCGATAAAAATGTATAAAATGCCATAGCCCACAACCCATATTATTGTGTGGAAAAAGTGGCGTCATCAGTCCCGCTTGACAGTCGTGTGTAGTACAGTTAGCAATATAGTTTATTATCCATATACCATGATAATATTGTGTACCAAGGTGTTACCAATCGTGTTATCACATATCGTCGTTGGTGTTTGTGGCTTGTGGGACAAGTAACAGTTACCCAAGCATTGGAACCGCCCGTTTATAATATTATGTGATTATCGATTTTAGCCGTTTCACCATTTACCAGACAATCACAGACCACTGTTTAGTAACGTTGTGTATACTGTGCCATTGTGTACATTAGATTCTCCGCAATTTGGTAGGTATAGCACTTAGAAAAGTAAAAAGTGTTATTATTGTTTGTTAATCTTTAATACAATTTTTCTGTTGTCATAGTGTTAATTCATTAACATTTGACTTGATGAAATGGCGTCTTCAGGTGGAAAACATAATGTGCCCAAGGACTCTCAAATTATTGCGTCGATGATGAAAGATTTGGGAATTGTTGAATATGATCAACAAGTTTTAAATCATCTTTTGGAGTTTAACTACAGTAATTATTAATTCAATGAAACAAATATATTGTTTTTCACTGTTATGAATAGTCTTTATTTTATTTGTTAGGATACACAACTCAGCTATTGGATGACGCTAAGCAATTTTCAAGCTTTGCAAAAAAGAAGAATATTGATGCTGACGATGTGAAAGTTGCAATACAAATGGCGGAAAACGGAGTATTTAGTAAACCTCCTCCACGCGATGTAAGATAATTTTAGCTAAAATCAATTGCCCTACCGAATGACAGTATAAATTTTTTAATTTTTTTTATATTTAAACATCATGCAACAAATTATGTTTAATTGAGACAATAGAGTGGAAAATGATTTTTTTTTTTTATTTATTTAAGTAATTTACAATCTATACAACATTATGTACAATGAGCAAATAGGATATTTAATAATACAATAACATAATTTAACATTTGTGGGCAGGCACTCAGCAGCACCACCCGACCGAGAACATTTTAGATGTCATGATTTTTTTATTTTTTATTTTAGTAGGTCTGTAGGCCACTGTCTTTTGAGTCTTCTAATTACATTGCCAGGAAGTGAGGTGGAAGAAAGTTGCTTTATTAATGGATTACTGTGAGAGTTTAGGTTGGAGTGAAATTTAGAGTAGTGGGCTTTTGCTAATTGATTGAGTGTAGGAATTTTTAGGTCTTTGTGAAGATTATTGTTTGTGAAATACCAAGGAAAAGATGTTATTAATCGTAGGCAGATAGATTGAAAAGCTTGAAGCGTGTTGGTGTTAGAGGGCTTTGCAGAGCCCCATAACTGGATACCATATGTCCAAGCTGGTCGAATTATTGATTTGTATATAATAAGTTTATTGGAAAGGGAAAGTTTGGATTTTAAAAGTGGTCTAAGGATATGAAGTCTAGAGTTAATAGTTTTACGTTTAAATTTTATGTGTGGGCTCCAGGTTAAGCGTTTGTCGAGAGTTAGCCCAAGGTATTTAACTTCGTTTGCCTTAGGAATTGTTATATTGTTTAACGTAACAGGCGGAGAATCGAGATTACGTAGTGAAAAAGTTACTTGAACAGATTTAGTTTCGTTTATTTTGATTTTCCATCTGTTTGCCCACAAGCTGATCATATTTAAATGGTTTTGGATCATTTCACTGGCTGTGACGTGGCTTTCGTGGGAGGCGGTTATTAGCGTGTCATCAGCGTATGTGCCTAAGGAAAATGATTTACAAAAATAAATGTATTAATATAATTCAATGTTATAAATGTCTTAATTTTAATTACAACTAAAGTAAGAGTTTAAGACCAACTGTTTTAATTTTTAGGTATTAATGACAACAGCACACGAAATAAATAAAATGCCATTACCCGCAGTAAGGCATGCCAGTAGACTGCGAATTCCTCACGATGGTTCAAATGCCTTAAGAACAAACTACAGGCTTAGGAATAATTCGGTAATAGTATATCCTAACAAGGTCTTTTATTAATTATGTTTGTTGTATACGATTTACAATCCCACTCATTAGTAAGTTGCAAGTAGATCATTTTATTTACTAACTTATAATTTCATTTCCATCATATAATTTAGTTAACTGGCAAAAGTGTTGTGGTTTTAACCCAACAATTTTAACAAAGTGTTTTTATTAAAATAAAAGTTTTTATTCAATTTTGGGTTGTATACATTTGTAATACCATCGCATATAATAGTATTTATAATCAAGAGTATTACTAATATACCTGCTTTTTGTATACTGTGAGCGATCAATGCAATATTATTTTTATTTAAATTAATATTCTTAACGTTTTGATATTTGATGTATAGCCTATGTGTTCTGGAGAAAATATGGTCAAGGATATTAAAACAACAGCTTCAGAAATGTTGGCGGAGTCTAGAAGAACAGAACCTGGAGATAGATCCTTCCTGCAATGTAATAAAATTTATCTAATTCATTTTGTTGCTTATGAATTGCATGACAATTGTTTTTTTTCTAAATTTATTGTGATTACATCTATTAATGTTTAGCACTGTATGTAATAATTTATCATGCCTAGACATTTTGGTATTAACATACCAAGTGTAAATATTTCTTAATGCATACACATGCCTCAAAATGAAAATATGACACCGAATAAACTGATCTTATTCAGTGACAAGTTTAGCTTATTATTTTATCTGATCTACACATAGATATCACCGTTTGTCCTTAATTAATCTTTTTGATTTAATTCAACTTCAAATTGTTTTCCATTTTGCAATTTTTGTTCTATATTAAAGATCTATCTGGTTTATGTAATTAAAAATAGTTTCATATTCATTATCATATTTAATAGAACATTTAAATAATAATTATTGCAAGTCGCCCATCTCAGTTTCTACTTAATAAATATTTAAAAAAATATCACAAATAACAAATAACTTAAATTGTTTTCTTTAATATATACTCTACAATTATGTATGATTAAAGTTAATGTCGGAAATGTGAATAATGAATATATTTGGTGAAAACTCTTTTTACGAACAATATTGATTATAGATGTTACAGCTATCACAAACAATAAATTAAAAAATTATAAATATTATATTAATTTTATTATACGACCAACCTACACCACGCAATGTTTGCTTTTGGTTACATACAATTCAGATATATCTGTTTTGAACATTATTGGCGGAAACCATGAATGTATTATTCTTAATTTTTAGTAATACTTTTTATTTTTCAGCCAGTGAAATGAAAAATTCATTGGATGTAGAACTGCAAGAGATGATTGAAAATCGTGAAAGCACTCAAGAAAGCATTGGAGAAGATGATAAAGATGAAGTTATGGATGTTTAGCTTCATTAAAAGCGTTCATATTCTAATATTGCCCTCAATGATACTATCGAAAAATTACTTAATGATATGGAATTTATTTAACATTATAAAAATAAAAATACTTTAAATAGTATCATAATTTTCTTTTGTTTAATATTATATTTTACATTTTACTTCAGATCTATAGTTAAAAGCCTATTAAAACTAATAATAAATTAATCTACTATGAGTTTGTCACTTAAAAGTCAGGATTCAATGTAATACAGCTTTAGAAAGGCAATATAAAACTATGATGATAAATAGAGCTTGGGACTTGTTGCAAAAAAAAAATTATAAAATATGCAGTCAAAATTATTAAAACATGTATAAACATATGCAGCTAAATTTTTTGTATAACTTTCAAAAAATGTATAAAACATACTACAATTTTGGAAATGGAAAATTCAAAAATAAGAAGATAAATAAACAAAAATAAAAATAATTTGTACAGGGACTTACTAATTTGAATATAAGTTATTGATTAATATTGACACTACTGTATGTTTTAGGCATTTTGAAACTATCGTGGAATCAAACAACTTAATTTTTAAAAATACTAGCACACCTACTGGGTTAACAAATCAAACAATGTGATATGCAAACACTGTGATAAACGAACACAACTCTACTGATTTTCATTTCTTCTTAAATCTAAAATCCAGATGTCCAGAAATCCAATTAGTTTTACCACAGTTTTGTCACAAGGAGACTTTTAAAATCTTACGTAACTACCTACTATACGTGCAAATAAGGGAGATGTAGGGGCCAAGCATCCATCATTAACTTTAACAGCCCTCCCAAATATTTTCTTAAATTCTTTCCAGCTTATTCAATATTATAATAATAGGAAATTAGACTTTAGCCTCCCCAAATCTCAAATGTTATTTGCGCCTATGCTACTTACCAAAACATAATTCATTTTAAGAAATATTTTTAAATGTTTTTCAAATATTATTTTTCCATAATTTTAAGTACACAAAAAAAAAAATAAAAAAATATGCACAATTATGCAAATTCAAACTTGTATTTAATATGGCCATTTCATAAAACAAATTTATAACTTATATAGAATAATCTACAACCACTATATAAAAACATGAAAATATAAGAAGTTCCAAACTCTAGTGATAAATAATTGTATTATATAAACTTAATATATTATTATCTATGTTTTATGAATTTATAACATAATCAATACATATACAGTTAGTTTTAATTTACTATATACTTATTATTTTTTTTTTATACTTTTACAGCTATAAACTTAAAATATCTAATACTATGATAATTTCTAGTTATAATGTATTCACTAGACATTTTACTTTTTATAATAATTACACAATTAATAATATTTAGTTTAGTTAAGTATGTAAGCATGCATTTAAAATATTATTACTTCACAGTTATTATTGTTTTTATTAAATATAAACAAGAATACTATAATAAATAAGTTTTTAAGTACTCTAGTTTTGGATTATAAATGCATTTGATATACCTATATCAAGAATAAACAATTTCATGATTTTATCAGTCTGAAATTTTGAAAAGTTGAGCAAGGATTTTGTATATATTTATTATTTATCTAAAATGAAAATTGGAATAAAAGATTTATGTACACAATAATCAGTTCTTTGCTCGCACGTCTTATTATATAATTATACCGACTGTGACTAGTTGAATCACCATGAAAGTAGTTATACCCTAAGTATTTTTTTAAATATTTAGGCATTGAGATAGAATAGTGTTAATTATTATTATTATTATTATTATTATTATAAGAAAAGGCTTTAGCTCTGTTTTTAAATGTATGTATACCACTGTTCAGATTTCATAAGTATCTTAATATTATTTTATTTCATAGGTACTGGCTAATTATTAGATTATATAATTATTTCGCATGATCAAAAAACTCAATATATTTTATTGAAATTTGATGGGTTTGTAACAAAAACATTGTTGGTTAACTATTTGTTGGCCTCTATATGAGAATGCCCAGTAGAACACATTACTGTTATGTTGAAATAAATAAAAATAAAAATATACTCGTATAAATTAACAAATCATAAATTAAACTCTAAGAAGTTAAAAGTTGAAATGGAAAAATATACCAACTTTTATCATAATGTACAGTGTATTATGCCTATTTTATTTTACATGATTATTAAATATTTAGACTATACATATATCTCATTTAATAATTCAACAAATATTAATTTTTTACATCAAATAGCAATTTAAGTCTTAAGGTCATAAGATATTATAGGTACCTAACTAATTTACTAAAATATATATATAATATGCAAGATTATTTTACCAAGAAAAATAACAGAGATTTTTGTATTATTATAGTATTGTATTGTATTATTTTTATTTTATTTTTAAAGACGAAAAATTTTATCTTGACGGATTATTTTTAAATCAAATTAGAAGAGTTGAGTTCATAAATCGATTAGAAAATTATTTAATTATAGTTAATGCCCACCTTTGGACTATAGTCGCGGCAACGAAAAATAAGTGCTGCCCGTCATGCACCAAGCGCCAGGTTACTAGTAGTGGTTACCACTTGTCGAATATACAATAGGCACGACAGCTAGTGCTATGTTGAGTACCAATGGCCACAACGGTAGGTACGAACAACGGGTCGCGGGGGCCAGCGCTTTTTCGTTGCCCCGACTTTATACTATTTTATAGGTACCAACCTATAAACTAAGTTTGTAATTATATAATTACCTTGTGTACAGGCTTATGCCTTACAGACCTATAGGTCTTATGCCTGGTACGCGCCACCGAGTGTGTCCGCGACCGTGTAAATACGCGGCAATCGTGTAGGAAACCAAAGTGTGTTCCGCGGAACCTCCTTAGGGTTAGGATATATACGTGAGAATATTGATAATATTATAATTGAAAAAAAAGTTTACATAAATAATAGCAAGTTACTAGTATAATATTATATTGCTATAAAATATTTGTTATACAGACGTCGAATGCTCCACGAAACTTTTGCCGAAGGATGCCGTGGTCAAAAAAGGTTGGGAACCACCGAGTGTGGATAGCGTTTCACGGCGTTTGACGCGGTGGCATAAAATTTCGATCGATATAGCTATCACCTACGCATTTTAGCGTCAACGTGTATCACGACGTTCGTGATTGCCGCCGATGGCGATGACGAGCATCCCTCCTCCGATTGCGACGGCGGCGTTCTGCGACTAGCGAGTGGCAGGCCATTTTCATTCGATGTTCAGAGGTTGACGCGTCTTCGCCTGAGTAGCTCGCGTATAGTCTCGTCATTCGTTTCTTCGAGCTTGTGAAATAATCCACCCGATTCGCCTACGCTGCTACGCCAACATTTGCCATTCAAAGCATCATGCCCAGGTACGTACTTGTCACAATAACGATTATGAAATGGAGGATTGCACATTTTAATCCCGCATTCACTTTTCTCTTGCGCAACTCATGCTGTGCGTTATGCCAATTTGTTTTAAATTAGTGGCTTCTTAATAAATATCTTATCACCACCGAAATCTTATTTATTTTTTTTACATAATGCACGACTGCTCGTAACAAGCAGGCTGATACTAATTGTTTTTGAAATGTATTCATCTACTACAATATAGTAGGTACGTCATAACAATTATTGGCTTATAAAGTATGTTATAATTATACAGTGTTGGGTATTAACGTAACGAGTGTAACGTGTTACTTTGATTGTAACGCGTTAGGTACGTAATTTAATTCGAATTATTTCCAACTAACAAAAATGTAATGGACATTACTTTTGATAAGTAATTTCTATAGAACAACACGTTACACTTTCAAATTATTTAGTATCTACTTATTACGAATTGAAAAAAAAAACTAAAAATGTGTCTATAATGCGGCTATTATGTTTACCAATCTAGTATATATATTTAATTTTAAATCGTCTCATTCAGTTTTCAATGGTTTTGACATTTGACATGTCTATTTACAACGTAAATCACTAAAACAGTTAATTAAATGTATTATTTAATTTGATTCCTCTAAATAGGTAATTACGCTGAACGTTTCCTATGAATATCTAGTGTGTACTATTAAGTTTTATACGTTCCTATTAACTAACTATACAGATTTAATAAAGAATTTAATTTTGTACAAAAACCGTTCAATTTGAAAATACTTATTATTTATAACTAAATTTACAATTTACATTAGAATATAACATTATTTTTCTGATAGTTAAATAAAATCGAAATATTTACATTGCACCGTTATAAATCATTTTAAATTAAATTATTTATTTATTTATTTAATAGGTGGGTTTAAATTGTGACTTTGTAGCATAAATACTAAAATACATAATAAACTTAACTAGGTATAATATATTGGTTAATCACTATTGATAAGTAGGTACAATTAATACCTATTAACTATTTTTTAATAGTTATAAGTATTTAATATTGTTATATAAATATATATTAAGTGTACATATTGGTTTTGTACATCTTATTCAAATTTTACCTTTTTACTATAGGTAATGTATTTCTAGTTACATTTATTGCCTGCAGAATGATAATTGCCAAGAAATTAAAAAAAAATAATTGTGTAATGAGAAAGTAATGTAATTACTTCTCTATTTGAAAAGTAAAGTAATTTCATTACAATTTTATTTGTGTAACGAGTAAAGTAACTTAATTACTTTTTTAAAGTAACTTACCCCCCCAACACTGATAATATACTACTGTTTGTCAATAAATTATTAGGCACAACAACCTAATTTCAATATAGATCTATAATGCTTCGTTATTTTTGAGTACTATTTTGTAAATAGTTAAAATTTAGCTATGAAACTACTTAAACAATAAGCATTACTGATATTTAAAATGAGGGAACATTTAATAAAAAAAACCCATGAGTATGTTAGTTAATACAATTTAGTTACTAATTGACAAAAATAAATAGTATTTAATACTAATTATATTTAAAATACATCAGAAAAAAATATTTTTTGAACAGTATACAGTGTTTTAAGCATGCTCACCTTATACTTATGATTAAATTATACATATCATATTCAAATTCTGATTTTTGGAATTTTTAAATAAATATGGAGACTTTATTTTTGAATACTTGAGATTTTTCGTTCAACTTAAAGATGATCTTGTGACGCTATAAATTTCTGTTTTCAAACAGAAGGGGGTTTGTTTGAAAATATATGTTTCTATCGCAACAGGACACTCATTAAGTCAACGGTTCCCAAACTTTTTTCAATCATGGCACATTATTTTTAGTTATTAGGTATATGTTATGGCACACTGAGGATAAATAATATTGACTTTCCAAAATATATAAGTGGTTTAGGACAGAGAAACATGAACATAGTAAATCAAATAGTATGTATATAATGATATCGGTTATTATTATCATTATCATCTAATAATATTATTATCTTTCAATAGCTGTACCTAATACTCCATACCTACTAGTATAGAATGTATCACAGAATTGTTCTGTGTATTACACATTATTGTCCTTTCAATATCAAATGATAATTCGTTCTGTTGTATGGAACAGTAAAAAATGTTTAATAATACTGTATAATCATTTTATAATGTTATTTTAATAAAAAAAGTTCTTTATTGTTCAGTATAAATAATGTTTTATAGTATATGTTTTTGAAATTCTATTCTTAAATTATAATATTAATATTGAATGGTTAAATAGATTAGGCATTTACTGCATATGGTAATTCAAAGGGATTTCTTCAGTTCAATTCCAGATCTTGTATTATATATGGCTGAATTCTGTGCAATAATATGCCTAATTTTTTTAGCAATTGATACTTTAAACTTTAAACTAATTTTGGACATCTTGTGTACTGACAATTCTTATTTTTATATCTAAAATAGGAAGGACAATGTTTTTTTTTAAACTCGATTATGATCTAAATTTAGGTCTATAGCAAGTACCTGCAATTTAAAAATTATCTTATGTTATAATAAAATAAAATACATGGTCACTTATTTAAGGGAATTCTAAGAACACGTTTTTATTGAATTTTTTATGAAAACAGTTTCATATTTTCACAGGATTACAAAAATCATATTATATTTGTCTTTGTGACACCTTCTTTTTACTTTTTTTTACAACAATTTTGACTTAATAAAAAAACAGTAATATAATATTATTTTGTGTCTTAAAATTGTTATACCTTTCATATCTAAATAATTGAATATGAATGTAATGTTCAATATGTTTGTATAATAAATCTATAATTAGGTAAATACATCTTGTTTTATTTTAGTATACTTTTTAACTCAAATAGATAATTTAACAAATGTTTTTTTGGTATACTCCTAGTTGATATTGTTTTATGAACATCATGGGCGCCCGGCGGGGGGGGGGCAAGACGGGGCATTAGCCCCCCTGGAATTCAAAAATAATGTTAAACATTTTAACCTTTATTTTGATTAAAAAAAATTTTATATTGATATTATGACCCTATGAGGAGATGTCCAAAATAAAAATGATTGTAAAAGGCGAAAAGTACAAACGTTTGTTGAAATAACAATATATTCTAAATATATTCTCAAAATAACGCGACCGACGCACATACATACTGTACCGGATGTACCCGCGTACGGTCGTCGGGCGGTCGACAAACATGAACTATATAATAATTAAAATAATAATAATAATAATATGGAAAAACCGTTGTCGTTATATAACGACGGCCGAATATACCAAAAAATAAACCATATAATATACAATATTAGTAGGAACGTTAGAGAGACATTATTATTGTAATATTGTAAAATTAAATTATTTGTCATCACGCTGCCTACGTTGAAACACTTGAAACACAGACCACGCTAAATTACGTACGTATTGTACTTAGTATATTATTTAAAATTTTCTTTTATCGTCATACTATTATGGACATCAGAAATTATTTTAAAAAACCAAAACTTTGTGATTCTTTTAATGAAGTCTCTACTGGCTCTACTTCAATTGAAATAAATAATACAGAGTCGTCGGAATTGTGTGTAGTTGAAAGTACTTCGGTTAACATAATTACAAAAAATAATAATGGTCATGTCAACCTAACCTATGAAAAAGATATTGAACGTCGATAATATTCACGATTCTTTGAAAATTGAACTTTTACGTAATCCTTGGGTTCCGAATACTATTTATGACTTTCAGAGCGATTTAAAATCAGGAAGTACTCGAGCATTTAGACATCAATGGCTGCACGAAAACGGTTCATGGTTGACATATTCAGCTGTCGAGGGTGTGAATGGAGCTTTTTGTAGAATATGTGTGTTGTTCAAGCCATCGATTCAAAGAGGCGTACAAGGTGGATTTACAAGTTGTACAGCAGAAAGATCATTTAGTACTTTACGAAGGGTTAAAACTTGGCTTCGGTCTACGACGAGTGAAGACCGATTAAATGGTTTATGCATGTTAGGCAAGTGTTCATCGTGAAAGAGTTAATAGAAGTAAAAAAAAATTAATTGAACAGTTAATAACAAGGTTTGCAATAGAACAACCGCGAAGACTTCAGTTTTTATTTATTAATGATTAAATAAGCATTCATAATTCTGACATTTTTTGTAATTTGCAAAAAATACATTTTTTAATGTACTTTTTGGTGTTAAATTTCATATAATTTTTATTAATTCTGACATTTTTTGTAATTTGCAAAAAATACATTTTTTAATGTACTTTTTGGTGTTAAATTTCATATAATTTTTATTAATTCTGAAATATTTTGTAGTTTGCAAGGAATAAACATTTTTTAATATACTTTTTGGTGTTTGAACTTTGATTTAATTATGCCCCTCCCTGATAAATTTACTGCGGGCGCCCATGATGACTATGTATGTATTAAAATATATATAATATAATATAAATTGATTTATGATAATAACATTTAATGCAATAAGTTATAGAATTATTTGTATTTATTTCTTCAATAAAATAATGACACTGAACAATTAAAGGATTCGTGTGGAAAATTTATTATGTAAGTTATAGAAGTTAAAACTTAAAAGTACTAACATTAAAATGTATTAATACATTGTTTATAATATATTACAGTGGGCTGTAATAAAGTTCTATGGCGGTTCAGATAATTTGAAAAAAAATTTCGAGGGCTAAAAAAAACTTAAATATTAGTTAATATAATGTGTTTATTTTTGTGTTGAAAACATAGTTTAAGCTAGATCAAATATTTATTATGTGCGAAAAACTAGCATTAAAAATAATATTTTTGGCGGTCCAGTTATTTACCCCAACGGACCGGATTTGGACCACGGGCCATCTATTGGGGACACCTGATATATTACATTTATTAGTATATTAATTTTGATAATATTTTAAGTTGGAATCTACATATTGATAATTTAGTTCATAAGCTATATGTATTAACTAATTTTATATAAATTCATTAAACTTAAATAATTGTTATCAATTCAAATTTTACATAATACTAATTTTGCTTATATTGATCGATTTTCCAATATGGTATTCTGGTAATACATAAAATAAAATAATACTTTCACATTTAATAACACAAATCGTTGTTATTGTAAACTTGTATTAATATTAATGAAAAATTAAAACAAAGATTAATAAGTCAGTATTTGAATAACATGTTTGATTGAATGATTCTGTTCAAACTTTAAATAAACAGGCAATATCTATACACTTTTAAATAAGTTATATCATTGTTTTTTAAAAAAAATACTGATTATCTATTTAAATGTAACTTTAGGTAGATACATGTATTTTTATTCAATACAACAATACAGATTGTAACCATTTATATTTTAAAGTTACTTGTAAATTACTTTGATACATGTAACTGATAAATGCCAAACATAATATTTTAACGTAGTGTAAACTAAGCACTACAAATGTGTAATAGTTAAAATTTCCACCGTACTGAAAGTTTGATGATTAAACCAGTGGTTCCCAACCTTTTTGATTCTATGCCCCTTTTGTAAATCTGATGACAATCTCATGCCCCCTCCTCTTTTCTTAAAGTTATTATTTGTTGAATATTTAAGTGTTTTTTTTTTTTAATTGTTTTATTAATACTTTTGAGATTTGATATTCAATTTTCAATTCTTTATATAATTATTGTATCTATTACTTAATAGTTAATATATATTTTATAATGTTTAAATAAAAAAATCAATATTAACGATTTTGGTTATTTTGTTGTAATTTAAAAATATTATTCCTGGATATATTAATATGAAAATTAAAAATCAAAATCCATACAATCTACAGTTTAATTACCATGGAACAATATAATTATAATTTAAAATATTCTAGACTGACATACTGTCTCCGCTCAGAATCGTTTTTCATATACAATGATATTATATCATTGAATTCAAATTTAATACCATCCATTATACAGTGACCTACTTGTAACCTACTGTACAGCGGAGTGACATCCATTTGACCCCTTCTGATAGTTGGAAATTCATACAAGTTTTGTTTTTTTCGAACTTTAAATGCTTATAATAAAAATTGTGACTATGTATTTTGAATATTTTTTAACTGTCATTGTAATAATATATTTATAGCTTTGTATTACATTTTCAAGATTTTTGATCGAATGAATACAATTTTATTGACATATATAGAAAATAGAAAAAAACTAAACAAATTGGAAACTGAAAATGTCCCTTAACAGCTTGAACAAGTCATTTCTCGCCATACAGGTATTCTGGAAAACCATAAGCGGTCCCATGATTAGGCTATCGTTTCCAGTCCATTAAATCTTAGTCTGTGATTACTATTAATTGCGATTTTTTTATAGCTTTGAAATAGTATTGGTTGTTAAATAGCTGAACACTGTTATTATTATTGTAAGAAATTATTATTTAAAAATATATACATTGAATGTAATCATTGTATTTTAAATCTTATAATGAAAAACTTTTTTCTTTTTTTTTTTTTTTTCAGAATGAGAAAGCATACGTTTAACAAAAAGTATATCGATGACAATTTTAAACAGGCTATTTATAACAAATGTGTAGTTACATTGATAAGAGAAAACATAGAAAATAATGAATTGTAAGTTAATTTAATTTTTTATATATTATGAATAGGTACTATTCATAATACGAACATTGCATTTTGAGGACAAACTAAATCGAAGCCAAACTTTTTTAAATTTAATTTATTCATAGCGTATTTGAATTTGTATATTCCAAACCGAATTTTTTAAAACCAAAAACTTTTTAAAATGTATAGTTTTGATAAAATGACGATGAATAATAAAAATAATATATTCAACCCCACAATAGTTTTGTTATCTTTTTTTGTCAAATTCTGTACAGTTTCAAATTGTTTGCGTCCTTATTTTCTTCTGTAAAAATATCTAAAAAATGTTCATTGTGATTTACCACTTAATGGGAATATTCTATTTAAGACAGCCCATTATCACCAGTATAGATAATTGATCTTAGTTGCAATTCTGGTTCAATTTTGTGGGTCTTCATTGTCTTGTCTCTTTTGTTCATTACAAGATTTTTCTCAAACCACCTCTTAGATGTGAAAATCTTCTTTCATGATTTAAGAAATAATAATATAATATATTGTCTTATTATGATGGTTGCTTATCACCAAGGTGAACAATAAACATTTGGACAAACCAAAATATAATATCTTAATTGTAGAATGAGTAGACCACACTCTCATTATACCCTTTCAACTTATTTATTAAGCATTTGTATTGGTTCGATTTTCAAAAAATGCATAACATCACCGATAAGTTAGATTTATATTTAATTCATACTTTAAATAAATAACTGTATAGAGCCTTTTTAAAAATCTATGATTAACTACAAATAATAATTTTTTAATAAGTGGATATTATGAATGGTAAAACTCAAAATACTTATTTAAGTTTTGTAATTTTATCAATTTTTAGGAGCTTGGATAATACAACCAAAGAAGATGGTAAAACATCTAAACAAAATAATATACCAATAGCCGAGGAGCCCGTTAAAAAAAAAAAGAAGTTGGATACAAATGGAATAAATATTTTGAAATCGGAATTTTGTGAGGGAGAAACACATCAATTTAAATCAAAAGTCAAGTCTTCATTAAAACCCAATAAGGATATTGATTCTACCAGTACTGAGGAGGTACCCAAGGTTATTGATTGTGCAAAATCTACTGAATCTGCAAACTCTTCTTCTCAAAATGTAAAATCAAAGATCAGGGTTGTTGATCTTAGGAAATTTATGAAAGAAGATCCTGAACCCTCTACTAGTGTTATTGAAGGATCTTTACATAGTAACAAAGTAAGTGGAGTTAAACAACCATTAAATGGCAACAATCACTTAAAATGGAATTTAATTGAAATTGAAAAATTACACAATGAGTATTTTAGCAAATGTGTACAAAATAATATTGTTACTATTGCAAATATACTCAACATAATTTCAATATGCAACGAACATCTTAAAGAACAATTGGATCAATCAAATAGAAAAAGATCTGGAGTTGAAAAAATTAAATATATATGTAATGCCCGCCGATTACACGAAAGATCTAGTAAAATTCTAGAAGCAAAGTTGAAGAACAAATTTATAGGCGTCACATCATCTTTTAAAGAATCAGAATTTGATTCAGCATTTATAATGTTTTATCTAAGTATATTAACTGTTCTTCGAGTTTTGGATCACCCAAAATTCGGAAATTATCAAGAACTCTTGGAAATAGTAAAACAATTGTTACCAGAAAGTTTGATAAATAATGAATATAACTATCCCAAATTGTTTTCAATGTTCCAGTCAATAACATTTTATTCTGACTGCACCAATGTACTAAGAATAATCAATGATAGTTGGAATACTGACCCTAGAGTTGCCGATCGCATGCCATTGTATTTTTTAAAGACATCAAACAGCCTGGAATATTTTAAAGCAGCTATTAATGCTGTCACCTGTGATTCAAACGAAGACCTTTCAATATTAATTGAAGATGCTACTTTTAAATGTTACTATAATGTAGAGATTAAAGACCCTATAGGTGCATCAAATGTACAGCATTCAAATAACAATATACCAGCGACAGAAGCAATTCAAAGCCCTATCAACTCTCATGAAAAAATTCAACACTTGTTCCCTGCTAATCAAGATGAAATCAACCCGTAAGTTTAAAAAAAAAATTTTAATTATTGGTATAGGCGTTTCGTTGCCATAAAATATAAGATTTAGACACAATTTTAGTATGCTCAGACACCAAAAGAGATTTTGTATCCATACTGTTTTTGATATTAGTCTACCCCTCTCTACCCATCATCTGGTCGTCATGGTCACCAATAACAATATAATTATAGTATCTTTATTTATTCAATATATATTACCAGATATTTCGGCTGTTTCTGTTTTATTAATATGACTGTATCTATTAGTTAAGAATATCATTACCTAATACTTATTATCAGGGTTAAAAAAACACAGGTTTTAAAAAATACCCAACCTAGTAGGTTGTATGGGCTATAAATGGATTTAATGGATTTTAATGAGTTGATAATTAATTATTATGATTATAAAACTTGTAAATTATTATATTTAATGTTTTTGTTTTTTTATTGTTATTAAAAAGTAATAACAATAAATATGCAGCTTAAAGTTATTAATTTTTTTGTTTGTTAGGTTTTTTTTGCTAGGTTCTTTTACTGGGTTTTTCTACTTTGTTTTATAATGGGGCCTACTCCATAAAAACCCAGTACTTCTTGTAATAGTTTTCTTAAGATAGCAGGCAATAGCTAACCATTAGTATAGTACTATTACTTTATTATGGGTATTTTTTACTTGCCTAGTTAAGTTCTTTAACATTTAGGATTACAAACTCTGGATGCTGCTTTGCAAATTTACTTGTTTGTATGTCTTGTATTTTGCTTTATTATGATACTGGATGTATACTTGTTTCCCGGAGCTGCTCCCAAAAGTGAAATTGGTTTTTCTGCCAAATAACCAGTTGCTAATTTAAATACAGAAACCAGTTCCATTGTTATGCTTTGCAAGGATTTATTTTGAAATAATTTTCATTGTAGCTTGAAACCACAATAACATTCTTTTGAAATTAAAAATGTACACATTTGGAGCAATGAATGAACCAATTTTTAAAGTATATGTGTTTTTTAAATTTTTGTTTGTACAAACAAAAATTGAGTCAAAAAATACTTTGATTTTCAACTTTGGGAGTGGTTTCTGGTAGCAAATCTGGTGTAGTTGGTACTTTTAAGGAGTCAAAATTGAAAATTTCTAGAAGTTTTCAAAGGTGTTGAAAAATCAATTTGGTTTTATGGTACTAACTCAAAAACAAATTACCGTAGATACTTTAAATTTTCAACAAATGTTCATATTAAAATTTCTATACAAGGTCATATTTTAAAAATATTTGACCTTTTCAGTTATTTATATATAGACGTTTGATATTTTTTAGTTTTTTTTTTAGTTTTTTGTCTATAAACATTGATAGAACATTCTTTCTGGTTCAAACATTTTCAAATTTAATACATGGTTCCTCATAATTTTTTATTTGCAGTTAAAAAATATTAAAGTTAGATAGAATGAGTTTTTAATATAAGAATTTGAAGCCTAAATGTTCACAAAAATTTATTTTTGATTAAGTTGTAGAGGGTTATACGTATTATATTCCCAGGTTTTTAAAATTACCAACATTTAATACTACCTTAATGATAATTAAAATCTATACTATTTCTTACTGGTATAAGTATTTCTCTTTCCACTGTTGTACATATTTATTGTAATTAAAATTAAAATTCCAGTATTAATTGGTCCCGTTATATATATTTTTAGAGATATACCTGTGCTAAATGGTAATATGTTCCAATTCATTGGTAATACCGCGGTAGAACCATTGAATGTAACGAGTTGTCTATCAACTGGGTTCTACAAATCACACTCTTCTTCACTACAAAAGAAAACTTCTAAAGTGATATCAACTGAAAAAAGTATTGTTACACCAACTACTATTTCCAATAATCTTTTGGTGCAAGTGACATCACCATCATCAGAGACTGCAACATCAACACCACCAACAACAACAATATTTGGGACATTGAATCTACCAATTCAGAACAAAAAATCTGTTGCTAACAGTTATCTTTATAGTGATAAGTGCCGTTATGCTGTAATTGATAACAAACCGTATCAATTGGTTAGGTTGCCATCAGGTCAATTGAGGGCAGTATTTATGCCAATTATATCCAATAGTCCTTTGATGCAAGGAACAGTATTGTGGTCAGAAACTTCAACATCAACACCAACAACAACACTATATCAATCGGTTCATGGGCAATCAGTTGAAATTAAAGCATTAGACAATGGTACTTCGATATTAGTTACACCAACCGAAGTTATCAGAGTATGTAAAATTCACCAATATATAATTTTTACAAATGCTTAACAATAGTTAAATACAATAGTCATATTTTTATATAATATTAGATTGTAAATGGATAATTTTTAAAAATCTATGTCATAAGCGGAGACATACTAGTTTATAATAATAATATCAAATTTAATATTATAGAATATCTTTGGTAATTTTTTTTTTAGTGCGACAAGGGACATTGTAACAACTCTGCTACAATATCGTGTAAATGTAGAAAGGCAAACTACTGTTCCGAGAGCTGCAGAGTAAGAATATTTGAATGTATTTGTTAAATAATTACTGTTGTTATATATAATAATTTATAACAAATGTCTTTTTTTCTTCATTTAGAAATGTCACTGGGTTGTTCATTATGCTGACTGTGAAGAAAGGCAGACTCGACCTTAAACTTTCCATACATTAATCAATTACTTTAATATGATATATTTATATTATAAGGATTTTCATGAAAATATTTTTTATTTTTATGTTTAGAAAAATAGTGGTTCATGTTTTTATATTTAAATATTTCTTATGATTGTTTATTTGATATTACAACTGATTACTAATATGCTTAATCTAATATTACTACATAGTTTTAAGGGTTTTATGTATTTTTGATTTGTACCTACTATTATAATTTTTTTTTAATGTTTTATATCATATTACTAATTTTATTGCTTATCTTAACTTATATGTTTGTATACCTAACAGTACAAAGGACTTATCCCGTATATTTTATAATAAATAAATAATATATTGATTCTGTTGGAGCAAGATTATTTTAGGAAAAATGTGTGTCATGAGGTATCTAAAAACATTTAAAAAATATTACTCCTAGGACTTATTTGATTCTTGATATATACTTAATGTTAAAATAAATAAATAAAAACAAACTCATTCGGGGGGAAGAAGTAGAATGTGCCCTTATTACTGATCCTACTATAGTAGGTTCAGAATACCAACGAAAACAAAGGAATAAGTACAATAATAAAATATCTCATAGCTTTATACATACCTATAACTGTTTGACACATTAGTTTTACTATATTTAGTAATAAAAGATTTATGTGTATTAAGTATAGAGTACGCGTTTTTATTTAATGTAATGTCATGTATATATAAGCAAGTTTAGAGAAAGGTATATGTGTTTAATATAGGTGTATAGGTGTTATGTTAGGTATGTGTTTAATATAGGTACGTTTAATGTGAACACGATAAAATGTATATGTACCTACCTATACATACAATGGGAACAATTGTTTAGCGGTGGCGGCGGAGGCGGTGGCTTTAGAGGAGGTATAGTATTGGGGGAGCAGTGTTATAGTGGACAAAGATGTGTAGTGATGAGAAAGCGGTGAGCCTGTTATGGGGGGGGGGGATACGAGAAGAGAGAGACGGTGGCGGCGTCTGCTGGAGGCGCCAAGATAGCCGCGTTTTAACAAAACATTTTGTGGGACTATGGTTAGTGTGCAGTTTGAGTTGTATGTCGATTGACTACCTTACGGTATTTTCCGGTTCGAAATTCCTAACCTAATTGTAGTATCGCCGAAGCATTCATCGTTGTTCAAGTTGCCACGTACTTGGTTTTCTGATCAGTTAATTTGTATATCCCGACTCTGAACATTGATTTCCGGCATTTCATTCGCAAGTCATCAAACTATGTCTTCAAGGTTAGTTACAACTAATGATTTGGTTTTTACACCCGATATTGCTTGTTTGCGCTCGTTGTCTCCATATTGTTAGAGCGCGTTACGGACTGTGATCAGTGTTGATTTTCACGAAATAAAATAAAACATTCAAAACGTATCCCTTATATATTATACCGTTAGTCAGCATTTGGCGACGTCGCCGCCGCCATCGTCCAAATATATGCTAGTTGCGGATTTTGACCATGAAAATAATAAATCGCGAAAACCATTCGGGAATAATATACGATGGATAAATTATATTCCGATCGATATTAATAACATTAAATATCTTATTATCTTATTTTACGATAGTTGGAGTGATATATATTTAAGATATAGAGAAGCGCGTAAAATAGCCGAAAAATATTTTGACATAATCGTATTTTAGCCGACAAGTATTTTGTCCAAACCGTATTTGAGTCGACATGTATTTTATCAGAACCGTATTTGAGAGGACTGTATTTTAGCCGACATTATATTAGGTGACACATATTTCTTCCAAACTGTATTTTAGCCGAAAAGTAAATCTATCCGACAGTATTTTGGCCGAACTGTAATTTCGGACGGCAAATATTTCTTAACTTAATAAAAATAATTTTAGTATCCAACTGTTGGTCACATATTCCATAGACCTTATACTAATAGACGGAACATCCAGGTGGGACGCGGGTGGGTGGTGCGGTCTTTCCTAGCGTGCCAGCAGTGATGCCATTCCTTGCGACCAAAAACATTGTTATTAACACATACCATATTATAATTACAACTTCATTATTGTATACTGCATAGACCAAAGCCAAATAGACTTATAAATTATAATCAGCTAGACTATAATAGTTCTATAATAACTTCTATTGTAATTTGTAAGTAGGTACTAGTAAGTTGTAAGTAGTACCTAGTATAAAATAAGTTTATTGTATGCTTTTTATAAAAATGGTGAAGAAAGCAGCTCTTGGACGACAAACTATTTTATTTACAGAAAGAAAATTTGATGTATTGATTTATTTTATATATTTTTAAACAGTGTAGTTTAAATAATTCAGAATTGAACAAAACATAATAAATAATAATAATATAATTTAGTCACAAAAAACTGATCAATAATATCTACAAAAAGTTAAGTTTAAAAAAGTCGCAGGCGCAACAGAATTAAAAATTATTGTACAATCCGATAGGTCTTGTGCGCATGTGCGGTGTACGGGTGTACTACCTTGATCAGCGCCCTCACGCTTGGACACCGGAATTACAACCACGTACCGTCTATTAGTATAAGGTCTATGACATATTCACACCTACCAACTGTTTTATATGATGATAAAAAACTGATAATATACAAAATTATCAAAATTACAAATCAAAAAAAAAGAAAATATTTTGACTTAAGTGTTTTGACATAGAATATGTAAAAATATAGTATTCATCTATTTCGTAATCTGTGGTTTGGACTTTATTTTACAATGCTGGACGCCGGGTTACACACTTACACTAATATTTCATTAATTTAATGGCTCAATAAAATGTTATGGACTTATCATGGGCGATGGGCTATTAATTCATGTTTAAATGATCATTACTTCACTATATATTATTTATTTTTATGTTTAGTGATTGTTCATGAAATCTAGCATTAAGGGCATTAACTGATCTTGAAAGAACTAATCTGAACCATTTCACCTCATGGAAAAATTACAAGCAATTATATTTAAATATATAGATTTATTTATCATGTCCTACCTAATACCTATTAATTTATGACTACATTAATACATTATATTTTACTTTATTTTTATATGATACATAATCTATTACAACAATTAGTTTTTATAAAATACATAGGACTCATTGAAATAATAAAAAAAAAACAGTCAAAAATTAAATAAAGATAATTATATGGAGTATGGACTGTATATATGTTTTTCAGATACAATTGTCAATTAATGACTTGAAAATAATTTTACGTTGAACTTGATTTATTTTATTCTCGTGGTTATTAACGAGTAACATAAAATTATAAATCCCAGGTCAATAAATTACACAAAAATTGAAATTTATCTGGTGTTGTATGAACTGAGTACAAATAATTATAATTATAAAGATGATAAATAAATAACAATGTTCATGTTCAGAAAAAAAAAACAAATGAAATAATTTTTGTTCTGATTTATAGTTCCCGCTCTAGACATATTATAATATAAACAAATTTAAAATTACCAATTTGGGCAATTTGTAAATCTGATTTTTAGAAATATGGTGAAAGTCAAGTGGTTTATTTTTATAAATTTTTTAAAATCTCAATATTTTTGTGAAGTATTTTACACTCATTAATTTGGTAAGTAATAATTTTTTTTCAAAATGTTCAAAAATTAGTCTTGAACATCATATAACCATTTAAAAATTCTCATAATATATTAAAAAAAAAAAAAAAAAATGTTTTTGATTTTTGAATTTTTTTTCGTTAATAGATCAATTACTGAATAATAATATTGAAAATTTAAAGATTTGTAAAAAATAAACCAGTGGACTTAAATAAATGTTTTTGCTATCAAAGTTTTTCTAAGAACTAGATTTACAAATTGACTATTTTTATTTTTTTCATATAACTTAAAATCAAATATAATTTTTTTTTTTATTTTCAGTTTTAAAAATAAATATAAATAATGTTATAATATATATTAAGCACAAGCGTCTATAAATTAGATATATTTATTAGAACAATTTATTTAATTTTTCAGGCTGTTACACCCTGTATAATAGTATTTACCAATTTTAACAGGTTGACTGTACTCTGGATCCTTATCAGAATCGTATATTATAATACTATTTTCATTTTCAGATCAAAGTAGATTGAAATTACTATTTTTATCGGTTAAAAATTTCTCATTATCTATTAAAAATACAATTATATTAAAAGTAAAATATGAATAATGAATACAATTATAAAAACTGAATATTATAAGAGGTGTTTGTCCTATTAGATTTATATCTAATAAAATATAATAAAATATTAGATGTTAGACATGACATATAAAATAACTAAAAAAACGAACAAAAATAACCACTGGTGCAACTGTAATAGTTACCTGCTTGGTAATTATATATTTAGTTTTCCTAATGTAATAAAATATAGGTAATAATGTCTATCAATTTAATTCATGATTATTGTTCACTGAAACAATTGTAAAATAATTTATTACTTGTTTATAAAGCTGGAGGACTTGGCATTTCTTTTAAACTATGATTGAATCTTGTATAACCATGATCTTCATTTGCTGAAGATAAATCAGATAAATACTGAGCTTTTTTTGCTTTAACACGTGCTTCTTCTAAACTTCATAGGAATATATTTGAATTTTAAATTCATTTAAAATAGGTATTAATGTTAAAATAAAATAATAAGCTTACCATAATTTCGACCAAGGATTCTAGCTGGAAACCATTTAAAGTCTATTTCATTAGGTTGTGTTCTTCTTTCAATCATTTCTTTAGTTGAATTTTTCAATAATGGCCATGCACATGTTTTATGTATTTTTTTGTACCAAAAATCAGGAACAGATTCTACTGAACCGTCCTATAAAAAGTGATTGACGTTCCACATCTAAAAATAAAATTAAGTTTAAAATAAACCACTAATTGAAAAAAATATTGTATCTACTTACAATTATTAGTTAGATATATAATACGTGATTTTATTTCTTAGAATTTTTAATAATTGAATGTATGACTTTTTAAATTACATTTATATATAAAATATATACAATAATAGATAATTGTTATTTATGTATGGATTATAGGCATAGCTATTGATGATATACCATCATATAGCAACATGACTTTTTTTTTATTTTTGAAATATCCCAGGTTTTTAAATCATGAGCCAGATTTTTAACAATAAAAATGTCAAATATTGTTGAATCTATTGGTTTTTCATATAACATGGTTTTGAATTCAAATGTTTTTCCAATAAGTACAATTTTATTTTGGATATGTACAATATTCAAACACTTGACAACTTCTTCATTTTTAGTTAAAATATAATTTTCTTTATCTACTGATATGTTTATTTTTATTTTACCAACATTTAACTGACAATATTGTATTCCATTAATATCACCAACTAATGGCCCATTCCTATGTGGTTGAGAAAGCATTTTGTTTTGTTATAGATTTTTTACTGAATGTGTATGTGGTTGGTTGTATAACTCAGTATATCTATTGATTAATTGTTCAAGAGGTTTATCATATTTTCTAATATTAGACTTCAACTCTTTCATATAATTCTCAAAGGCAAATGCACTACTGTTATCAAAAGGACCATAATATCTGTAGTCATCTGTTAAATATAGAAGTCCGTGAATATTGTGTGATATATGTTCACGACCATAAATTATTTGAAATGTGTTAACAAAGTAGTCTAAAAGTTCTTTCGCATAGTCTAAGTGACATGCCTGGTTTGGACTAATTAATATCAACATAGAGACATGCAAACACATAAAGTTTGTTAATACATCTTTGTTGGTGACATTTTTAAAACAACTAGTCCAATATAAAGCAAAAACAATCTTAGTTCAGTAGCCTTCCACCTACTAATATCTTGTAACTCTCTTGTTTTCCTAGCAAAATCTGATGGGATGAAAGATTTAATCTCTAATAATAACTTGGATAGTTTATGGACATTATAATTTGGTAAAAGAACTTGTAAAGGTCCTTTATTTTACCAGAGTAGAATAAGTTTCCGTATAGCTCTCAGACAAACTAAATGCATATAGTCTAATGAAAATGTTCAGATCAAATCCAACTCTGGCAATTTCACAAGTTTTGATAATGTATTTCCAACATGATGTTCTTCATTTAACATATTAAGATAAGCTTCATGGGTTCTTTCATTTGACTTATCTGTAGAATAAGGAAAACACACTCTGTTCTTAAAATACTCACTTTCTTGAGTACATCGAGTACACAAATAAAATCCAGAGTGTCCTTTTATTTTCAAGACAAACGATTTTGCTGGAGCATCACACACAAAAACATGAATAGATACTTTTTTGTTAGAACCATCCATACAAATGCCATTAACCAAAAGATCCATAGTTTCAGAAATGAAATCTGCCAAAAAGTCATTGCTGTCCATTGGTTTAGCATTTCCATGATAAATTCCTACGGGAAATACATCTTTTGTTTCATCAACAATAAATGCCAAAATTTGTCAAAATTGGGTATTGCTACTTTTCGCTAAAGACAACCCGTCAATACCGATGGCAATTTATATGTCGTTCAAATTGGATGTATCATATCTTTTAATACCAGCTGCCAATCCGAAATGATAATAATTTCCTGGATCAACATTACTTGAAAATACATTAGAATACCAGGTAATTAACTCCCAAGTCATAAGTTTAATACCCAAGTCATGCAAAAATAAATTATCTACTAGTATCCAATTTTACACAAATTTGTGAACTGCATTTCATAAGCATGCTGAAATGCTGAATAATATAAGTTATAACTCATAACGATTAGGTAATAATATTACTAATTACTATTATAATAATTAAACTAACATCATATACTTACGCTGACCTACGCCTTTCGGATAGGTAGATATTATTCTGTTTTAACGTCAGCAGTTCTTCTTTTAGCAATAAAATGTGATCAACTTTACAGACGGACTTGACAAACGTAAAATATCCGCATTTAGCATTTTAGCGTTGTGCTTGACAACCCATTCTCCGATTCTCGGCACTCCGGTTAATGTAAACAAAAAACAATGAAGAAACCCATCGATCGTTATTGTTACAGGGCATTATTATTGTTGCCAACTGCAACTATATAATAATTTAATGACTAGTGACAACTTACTACCCATACGCTGGACGTAAATAAATATTGTCAACACCGCGCCGCCGAAAAATAACATCGTACCTATCTATTTAACCATATTTGTTTTTCTTATATTATAATATTATTATTGACTCCGTTTACGAATTCTATAATTAGCCACGTTCTTTTGCGCGCGCCGTAGGGTGATAACGTAAACGAGAGAGGAGGCCGAATCCCTCTTTTCATGCTCTATTCCTGGCATGGCGGAATGGGAGAGTGAAGTACAGGTGCCGGTCGCGCCGTGTCCTGAACCCTGGTGTCCTTCTCAGTTCTCACTCCCACTACCCAATGCTATACGCATGGTTTGTTAATGTTCATATTTATAAATTAATAAATTATAATACTTTGTAGTCTGCTAAGTGTTTAACTCTTTACTTTGTGCCTTTGTTGCTGCTTGCACATTGCACATAATATTAAATATATGATATCTGGTATACGGAGATTACTGATCACAAACCGATATCAACGTACGTTCCGATTTTCGTTTAAATATTTAGGTATATTATATGCATAATTTTGTTTTATATCCGATTGTGTCTAAAGTTTAAAGTTTAAAATAATAAAATAGAAATAAATAATTTTAACAAGCAATATTTTGCAAACAATTTCCTGAATATACTTTCCAAATAAAATGTTTATAAATTAAATTTTATAACACAATAATTTCCATGCAATTTAAAATGTGTCATGAGAGGGGCACTCCCATTTTTATAATATTTTATATTTATTTATCTTATATTATGTTTATTACAATATAATTGAACTACATTTATGCATGTAGGTAGGTATATTCTATATAGCGATTAGTTACTATGATTTATACTTAAGTGATTAGTTGGAAATTAGAGTTCGAATACTGAGCCGAGACCGAGTATCCGACCGGATAACAGTATCGGTACCTACACAATTTAATAGCAATGTGCTGAAATGTACATTAAGTATAGCCATAGGTACAACACCTAATGACAAATTAATACCTTCCTACTAAACAAATACATACAACAATTATATTAAATTAACAAATTTACCCGGAATATTTAAATAATTTAAAGAACGGATTATGCATAATATTTATTATTTTATTTTTATACGTAAATTATAGCAGTATATTTGTTTTATTTTAGTTTTCAATGACTGATTTAATTTTTACAAAGATATAGGAGGGGGTTCTAAATTCTAATCCAATACAAAAATCATAGATCTATTAACTATTTAATTAACTACCTACCTAGTTATAGTTAATATATAGCTAGGTCTATGCAAAAATAATACATTTATAAAATAATTTATATTTATATCATAATTCATGAAAATAAAAGTACCTAAAGAACATTACAATAATTGTCTGCACTTTTTCATTAGTGCATATGCAGGTACTATAATTATAATAACAATATAACCTTATTAAAATCAATTGATATTGTGCTATGTTGCTTTCTATTTTCTATGCTCAATATCACAGCCGCGCGTTCGCAGCGTATTATTATACATATTATTTTATACTCTTGTTTTTTCAAAATAGCTGCATGCCTACATAATTTAAGTTGATGAGTTTAAGCACAATTTCGTACTCGCTATTTTATTTAAAAACTTAGTCTTCACGTTTGTATATACATCTAGCCCTGGCATCCTCTAATTAAAAAAAAATAATAAAATTGTTAATAAATAACATTGAACTTATACATATCATAGGAAATGTTATCAATGGGTGGCTCCTTTCATTAAATAATGTTACCTGTCAATTTACTTTTAAACTATATTCTTATTGTATTAATGATACAGATTGAATATTACTCGTAAAAAAAAATAAAAAACTTATACATTTAAAATATCTACTTAATATGTTTTTTTTGCTATGGCACAGAACTCTGAACCTAAAAGCTAAACACCGAATAAATAGGATTGAAAACACAGATAAATTATATAATTATATCTACCTGCCTATAATATAATAATATGATTTGTAATTTGTAATTTATTTAGCCATAATATTAAAAAAAGTATTTAAGTTGACATTTATACGGCGCTAATCAGTATATTAATAGTTTCTATACTACCATCAATTAATTGATCAATAATAACATTACACATTATTTATATATTTAATAATTTTAACAAGATGTTTTAAACTCAAACTTACTTTGAATGTGAAGTCAAAAATATTTTTATTACAGATATAATTTTATGTTACTGGACAGAATTATTTATTAGTGTTACCTTTAAAAGGAATCACACTGTATATTATTATTAAACAGCGCAGCTGATACTTATACGCGTGATCCGTGTATAATTAATAGTCGTGGCCCTTGATTTTAATTTATAAGATTATATATATATATATAATTAATAATATAATATAATTTATATATAATATATTATTTTATTTTCACTTTTCACAGCGTAGGTACCTATTATTAAATTAATCCAGGTGAAACATTTTTTAAACTTGAAAATAACAATATTATTTTCAATTACAATTTATAGTGTTTTTAGAATATTCTCATTAAGTTAAAGTTAAAATATTATATTTCTAATTTAGTTGAAAATGAATTACAATATTATGTATTAAATATAATGATTAAAAAATTCTTAAAATATAACTATAAAATTAATAATATAATATTATAGTTTTAGCTTAGGTAAAATATTTCCAAAATCTCAATGTTACGATTTTGTTGTCTGGGTAATAACCCACTTACGTCGAACATTGTTTAAGATTTTCATATCCTTATAATTATATAAAAGTCAAACATTTTATAATTTTTAAATTTTTTAAATTTTAAGTTTGATAATTTTTATTAGAATTCGAACTTTAATTGCTGATAAGAAATTGTGCCTATGCATTTTTAATATTTTTCAACTGCCATTGTAACAATATATTCCGAGCCTTATATTCAATTTTTAAGCTTTTCGACTCGTAGAATATATTTTTATTGACATCTAAAGAAATAAAAACTAAAAACATACATTGAAACATAGTTTCCTTTGAAACTGAAAATGTCGGTAAACATCTCAAAACAAATAGACAATTTTATAGTGTATAATACATGTTCATATGAATACTGCGAATATACTGCTAATTCAGTAACAATTTCATGTATCTACGGTCATTTGATTTAGAATTACATCAAAAACCAAAATCGATTTTGTAGAAAACCGATTTTGCGTAAAAATTCCAGTTTTTCCTTATTTTTTTTTCACCGGCATTTTTGAAAACTACTAGGAATTTTAAATTTTGACCTCCCCAAGCACCAACTAGATACATTTGTCCATCCAATAAGATACTTAAGTCGAAAATCGATCTATTATTTTGACTACTTAACTTAACTCCTTATTTTTCACTTTTTATTGATTTTTTTGTTTCTATTGTGGTTATAGCTGCCATAATATATATATTGTACCTACATAATACAAAAACTTTGAAATTTCATAACATGTATAAATGTAAAGTCCATATATCATAGAGGATAGACTAATGGCTATAAGTATTTTCATTGATTATAAATTTATAATTAATGATATTATATACTGTCTATACATAAAGGACCTAACTATTAGTCAATAATCTATCTACCTAGTTAATATGCTTGCACATTGTGACTATAAAACATTTTGCGACAAAGATGATAAAAATATAGCCTTATTAATTAATTTATATTTCTCCGTAAGTGAAATTATTAAAAACAATTAATATGAAGAATATTTTACATACATACCTAAGCCTTTATGAGCACCTAATACCTACTATGTTAGATAAAGTTATTTATTTTTTTCAAATTTCAATAGTTAATTATACTATTTATTTACATTTCTTACATATTATTTTAAGTTAATTACTATACATATTACAAAATGATTCAAAAAATACATCTTTTTGACACATAATTATCTATGTAAAATTAATGTTTAACCTCCAAGGTAAGTCATAGCCATATTCCAATAATGTAGTAGTTAACCTATTTCTAAAAATGTAGGCATGATAAAATTATTATGTTGTGTATTGTAGTTTGTAATGGAAGTAAACACTCAACTGAGTTATTGTATAATTATATAAATGTACATAATATATAATCAGACTTAATTCATAATCTTAAAATTAAAAAAATTATAATAACATGCAACAGAATGCGGTAAAATGCAATTTTATTTTAAAATATACATATTTATTTATTAATCTGAATATACCTAATTGGTTAATTTTTATTTTTTTTATCTAAATTGTTGATTTATGACACTGTTCACATTCTATAATAGACAATAGGCATTACAAACTTATATTTTGAGTATTTATCGGTCAATTCCAGAAATTATAAGGTATTTGTACATTTCCTAATGGCTATAGTCTTACCTATTTCAAAAACAACTTAGTATTATTGCTGCGTGTATAATACACAAATTTGTTTGAACTTGACTTTTTGGTTTCGTTATGGAAGTATAAACTGTGTCCATGCATTTTCGAGTGAGATTAATTATACCTACATAAGATAATGATAGATGGCAATTATAGTGGAATAAAATAGGGAATTTCATGTAGGTAGATTTCATTAAAATGGTCAGTTTAATGAATATTCAAGTAATTATCCAGATTCTTTCGAAAAATTGTAAAAATTTAAATCAACAGAAGAAAATTTGCTTTATCAATAATCATAATTTGTTAAATGTTGATAATAAATTATTAAATGTAATCATGGATAGGTTTTTTGAATGTTATCAACCATCAGAACACATGGCCGAAATAATGTCGGCAAAATTACTGTCGGCCGAAATAATGTCGGCAACATTACTGTCGGCTGAAATAACGTCGACTAAATAATTACCGTCGACTCAAATACGGTTCTGGCATAATACGTGTCGGCTACAATATCTTCGGCTGTTTTATATAGCCCCTCAGATTTAGGTGCAATAGGTGTATAATAGTGAGACCTCGCTATGCAATAGCTTTTGTTCAAATCAATATTTTTTAATTTTTTTTATATATAAATTTTTAGTCACTTGAGCTACAATAATGTAATATAGTTTTTATTTTTGAATACTGAAAATATAAAATATAAAATTTGATTTAAAGTTTTTTGGAAAAATTCAAAATTGCCAATTTTTTTTCAGATTATAAGAATTATTTTGATTGTAAAAACATTTATCTAAACAAGTAGTTTGTTTTATAGAACTTTTTCAAAATATAGTTTTAAAAATTTCTTATTATGAGTATATTTCATAAATTATTTACTAACTATATAATTTTCACAATTTTTGTCATATGTTTAAATAGGCTGTAGGCTGTAGTCTATAAACGAAAAAATAAATATTCCATATGCGCAAAAACATTTTACAAAAATAAAGTGTATTTCATAAATGTTATATATTTATTAGCTAAGCTTTTACAGTTATATTAAAAAGAGTTAAACAATTTAAAATTAAAATTACATATTAGTAGGATTAAGTATAGTAATAGTTTTAATGAGTACCTTTAAGCCTTAAGGTACTCAATTAAAATTAAAAGTATACTTGAAGGGACATTTTTTTTTTTTTGCAAATTCTGTTTTGAAACTAATGTAGTTAAGTATGCTGAGAACGATAGTTAGTGCTCGGACATAATTTTGAAATTATGAAACTTGAAAGTTAATACATAACATGACGTTAAATAACTTAGAAAAATCTATTATTTCGAGTGGGCCGACGTAGCCCAGTGGTGTTACGATCACCTCGTTTAAATTGATGGCACGAGTTCAAACCCGGATCCGGGGAGATCCTTATTGCACTTTTTCCATTGTATCAAGGTATCAGATAATATTAATGATTGCCATTATTTAATTAATTCGTAGTTGTTATGTAGTATGATTATTATTATGTTGATAGCACTGTGTTATTTTCATTATCATTATTATTATTGTTATCGCCACATTATTATTAGGAGGTACCTAGTTGCTTAATTGTGTTCTTTAATCCGAGGTCCACCCTAGGTGGTTTTACATACTAAGTCGAGGGATATTTTCAATTTTAATGGCAATAAATTAACTTAGAAAACTATATTGGTGAAATCCGAAGTCCGCCTAAGGTGTAATTGTGTAATGTGTTCTTTTTAATTCGAAGTCCACCCGAGGTGGTTTCACACAACAAGTCGAGTGATATTTTCGATTTTTATATCCGAGCGAGGGACCACGCTGACAATAAATGAGTTTATATGAACAATATTTATGAAATCCTAGGTCCACAGACAACTTTACATCATTACAAAAGGGCGTAAAATAAATATTTTGAAAAAAAAATGCAAAATTGTATCATCGTGTCTCGAACGCTGTATACTGATCTAAAATGTAATGCCATGTTACTACTGCGCAACCGTTTAACATAAGATATATCAATCATTATAGGTATTTAAGGGTCGTCATATATAGTTAAAACTTCGATTGTCCCCCAGAAAAACACCCAAAAAAAAAGTGTCCGGTGTCCCGAAAAGAAGAAAAGTTCCAAATTAATTTTGAAATTTGAAGCTCACAGATTTAAGTAATCCAATCTGGATTTTTTTTTATGTAAAAGTGCCATACTTTTGCATTAGAGTTGACGTTATAGCTGCGATTTGTAGCTTTTGTATTTTAGATTGAATTTTTAAGTATAATTCTGCTTGGTGTTCTTAAGCACTTCGATAAAATTGTAACTAGATGTTGTCTGTACTTAAAACTGTTATACACAATGTACTGCATATCTTTATATATAGTCTAAGTAATGTAAATTAAGTTTCAATATTCAATAGTTAATTTTTAAATCCTTATAATTTTAATGTTATCGGAAACTGGATGGATGATCATGAACATGGCATGATCGTACGGCAGACAACAACTGATATCTGGTATAAAATATAAAACCTTTCTCTCGAATTGTAAATATGTTTCAATTAAAAGAAATTGAAAGTCATATAATAATCTATATAGTTACAATGCTATATAGTTATCAAGTCAAATACCATTTTATGTACGTTTACAATGTATATACTACTATATACAGTAGGTATCAAGTATAGATATAGCTATCAACCGTCACCGTAATCTGTTAAAGTAAAATACTATACGATAATATTAAACTTCAACTGAACTCAATCACTGTTGTTTGATAAATATAAAAATAGCATTTAAGTATTCAAGAAATTAATATAATATGTATACAATTTAAACTGAAACTTGTAATGAAACGGGTACAATAAAAGTTACTATGTCGCTAGTTTTTTTAAACTTTTAATTTTACGAAGTACACGGGATCAACTAGTTCATAAAAATTGAAAATTTGATGCATGCTTGTACCTAATCAGCCCGAGTAACCAATGTCAACCATTTATAGACAAAAAAAAATATTATTATTTTCTATAGGTTTTTTTTTTTTTTTTAAACACATTATATTTTAATTAAAAACAAAAATAGTTGGATTGTTATGCTGACAACGATGTAAAGTAATGACCCATGTGTAACAATTTAAATGATCTTTTTTTGGTGTCATCTAACATCATCAAATATATTTAAAATAAATTATGCATCTATTTTTATATATTATTACTAACATATTAATGTATTTTTATTCCAGAGCAAAAAATGTCATTTCAAATAACGTAAAATCAGGTTATAATGCTAATGAAGAAGAAGAAAAGGAATATGATGTGGAGAAAATTTTAGATAAACGTTTAAGAAATAATAAAGTGGAATACTTTCTTAAGTGGAGTGGCTACGATGACACTGGAAATACTTGGGAACCTGTAAAACATTTAAAACCAAATTGCAAACATTTAATTAGAGATTTTGAAAAAAAATTAAAACAAACCAAAAAAGATCATCTTGAACGTGGTCATAAACGTAAGCGATCTAATTCAACTGTTCCAAGTTCTGCATTATCACAAGCTGGTTCTTCTGATACATTTAAAAAACGTAGGAATAGTTCTTCTCTTCAACCAAAGAAAAAGAATGTTAATTCCGAAAAGTCTGACCTGACCGAAAATGACAATGTTGACGATAGTGAGAATAGTGTGTCAGAAGTAGAATCCAATCATAATAATGTTTTGGAAACTTTTCCATTTGAGAAAAGAGCTGACTACATTTTAGGTTTGACCAATTGTAGAGGCCAAAAGGAATTTTTAATGAAGTGGAAAGGAGTTCTTGAAGCTGATTTAATCTTAACTGAAGTTGCTAATTTAAGATACCCACAAATCGTTATCAAGTTCTATGAAGAAAGAATTTATTTTTAAGCCCCAAAGATAAAAATGGTGTTTAACTATTATGATACGGATAAGGATAACAAGCGTTCAAAAAAAAACTTTTATTTCAGCAAATACTTTTATATCAAATCGTATTGTAATTTGTAAATGTCTTCAACTATTTTATTTTTTGATTACAATATGTATTCCTTACAAATAAAAATATCAGCTTATCAATTTTTAAATACTTAAATGTAACTTAATACAATTTTAAAAAATGGATTTTTTTTTATTTCTGTGATAAAATTTAATAATTGTGATATATTGTAATTTGTTTATATCGGTTTATGTTACTAATTAACTAATTAATTTTGAAATTGTTCTCAATTTTTTTGGTTTAAATTATAATGTAATGGTTAAACAATATTTCTTGAAGGCAAAAATAATGTATTAATTTACGTTTATTTATTTGTTTAAATATTTGATACGTCTTATTGTTTTATTTAAAAAATAAAACATTTTTTCTCCATAATATGTTATCTTATATTATTATTTTTAATGATCAGTTAGAACTAATATTATATACCAACAATTTTCATTTAGAATCTTCTATTTTATTTTAATATGGCCAAGTATGTTCACGGAAGTTTTTTTATCGTATCAAGTTGATACTAGTATCAGGCGGAAATGATCTCATATTCAATAAGTAAATAAAATATTACATTTGAATTAACTAGCATTATCTTATTTGATATATCAATATGTATTTTTGGCTATTTAAAAGGTATATTTTTTAGAACTGAAATATTTTTTACTTATCACACTCACCTTACAAAAAGTTGAATTAGACAGTAGCTATAGAAAGCATGTTTCTTTCTAGTCATTCTTTTCCAAATTCTACTTGGGGGATAAAAAAAAAGAGACCGCGTCATACAACATTGAGTTTAATATTTGATATATTGGTGGGGGGGGGGGGGTGCATTGGGGAGTATTATATTAATTACAACACGATGGTATGTCGTCTTGAAATGGTGGGATGGAGAAAAAAATGTGTATGTTGCTTCACTTGCCACGTACTTACGACGGTGTCTTAGCCTCTCACGATCTTGGTTGTCATACCATTCAAGTTGGAAAACCGGCAAATATTCACACACAAGTTTTGTAGTATGAAAAAACGGCAGCGTTGAGGCAGAAGCGGCAGTGCTTACTTTCGCATAAGCCAGCGGTCTTGGTAAAAGTGTATGGAGATGACAGTCAGCTTAGGTCTGTGGACCGTGGTGGCAAGATGTGTTGGTGGTAGGAAGTAACAATGTCGTCGTATAAGGGAGCTTTTATACAATTATGTTAATTGGGTAACAGGTGAACCTGTAGCGCAGGCGCTGGTGACAAAAACAAAGATGCCGATGACGGTGGTGGCCAAGCGAGCCACGACGTTGTGGTGACGAACATTATTGTAGGAGAGGATCAAGAGGATATGATTACATAACACTGATGATTATAATATAATGGCTTGCGTTAATACGTATTGTTTATTTCTGTCCCTACCGGGTGATATTGTTAATTTTGGAAGGTAGAATTGAGATCGAGTATTTTAATAAGGGGGTCATAATTCCGTGACGTTACAACTGCAGATACACTTGTTAGCGGATAATGATCAATAAAACTGAAAATAAAAACCGCTCACTAACAATGACTAATTTATTTGAGTTAAAGCATATATTTTAACGTCATGCCACCAACCATGATGTGCATAGTGACTAGAAATAATTAAAATTTAAAATAATGTAGTTTCAATTCGTGGTAAATTATATTCTTGAATATCAAATTATTTTATAGTAATATTAATTACTAAACCTATTTATTTTTTTAGAACTCGTATGCCACTCGTAGATTCAAAAAAAATTTAAAATAAGATACAATTTTAATTTTCTACTAGTCTATAGGTTTACGAAAAAAAAAATGGGGAAAACAGTTCTGCAAACTCCAAAGTAAATGTCTCGGTTAATATACCTATTCGCTGTTCAAATTTCTATAAATATAATTGCCATTTTATGCTGACAGGTTTAAGATTTATGCAGATTGGATTGTTTAAATAACTCTTTTGAAATTATAGCTATTATAGCTATTCCACACATCCATAATAGATTAATTAACTTATACACACTTATTCAAAAAAACTTAAATATTAGATATATCACGAAATTATATAATATGCTGTGGATAAAAATTATGAATATTCCTTATTCTAACCCCAAGAAAATTGCCAATGATACAAGAAATTTAACCATAAGTATTAAAGTATAATTATATGAGCTCAAAATAATTAAAAACTACTGATTTTTAAAAAATTTAAAATATTTTGATCACCTTTAAGATAATTATATTATATTATAATACTAGAATGTAGTATGTACCCATGCAGCCATGTAGCCATGTAGGTATATTACATAATTGATAATAGTACCTACCTGACCTAATATAGTCAGGGCCGTGGAGAGAGAAACCGGAGCACGGGGGTAATACTTTGGGAGCTTCAATATTTTTTACCACATATTATTAACTTTGTCAGGTAATTGTCGGGAATTAATTTTTGCCGCTGTGTCCATCAAATTCTTATTTGAGATTCTGAGTGGAGCGATGATGTTTTACAATGATGTGTGTTTTTTATTTTATTTTTTTTTGTGTCTGTGTCACGATAAGTAGTCAAAATAATGCTTCAAGTTTCATCTTCAGTATCTTGTTCGATGGGAAAGTGAATCTAGTTGGTGCATTCGGGAGGTCATTTTTTAAAATTCCCAATAGTTTTCAAAAGCTCCAGGAAAAACAAACTAAAAATTAAGGAAAAACGGGAATTTTAATTTTAACTCTAAAACTAATGACCGTTGATACATAAAATTTTCACTAGTTGTTTATAATAGCATTTTCTGCACACCATAAAATTTACAAAATATTTTGATTAGGTTTAGGGATATTTCCAGTTTCTAATTTTATTAATTTTTTTTAAAATTTGTTGGGTAAAAATTCTTGAAAATTTAATAAAAGAATCCTAATATATCGTTTCAAAGGCAGATGAAAAATATTAAAAATCCGTAATCACAATTCTTTTTTCTAAGCTTTTAAAGTTCAAATTTTAGTAAAATACGTAAAAATCACGAAAATATGTAAATTATTTTGAGTTAGAAATTCATAAAAATGTTTCTATTTAAATCTAAGATTTTAAAATCTAATTCAAGATTTATCATAAGTGTTTCTTCTATTATCAAAAAAAGGAATATCTAAAAGCAAGTCAAAATAACTTTCTAGGAGCGTTTGAAGTTCATATATATTTACAACATTGGATATTCACTCGACTTCTCACGTAGCGATTTTCTTATTTTGTTATACTTTAAAATCGAATAACTGTAGATGCATGAAAATTCCACTGAACGTTTATATTCTCATTTTCTATACACCATAAAATGTTGAAAATATTTTGACTCAATTTGAGCTGTTTGCGGGCAATTTCTAATCTCAAATTTTAGATTCTGAGTGGAGCAATGAATGTATTGATTTTACAATGATGTGTGTGTTTTTTTTTATTTTTGTGTCCGTCATTACTTTTTAGGACAGTAAAAATGCTTCGATTTTCTTCAATAGTATCTTTTCTGATAGGAAAGTGAATCTAGTTGGTACTTTGGGAAGTCAAAAGTTAAAATTGCTCAGTAGTTTTTAAAAGCGCCGTGAAAAACAAATGAAAAATTAAGGAAAAACGGGAATTTTTACAGAAAACCAATTTTCGATAAAATTGATTTTGGTTTTTGGTATAACTCTAAAAGAAATGACGGTAGATACATGAAATTTTGACTGAATGTTTATATAAGCATTTTCTACACACCATAGCATTATCAAAATATTCTGACTTATTTTGAGTTTTAACGGACATTTTCAGTTTCCAATTTTTTTAGTTTTTTTTTCTATAAATGTCAATAAAATTTTATTTGTTGGGTAAAAAATCTTGAAAATTTAATATTAGGCTTCTAATTTATAGTTTTAAAGGCAGATGAAAAATATTAAAAATCCATTGTCACAAATTTTTTTTATTTTAAAGTTCAAATTTTGACAAAATACGTAAAAATGACGAAAATGTGCAATTTATTTTGAGTTAGAAATTCATAAAAAATTTTCTTTTTATATCCAAGGTTTGAAAATGTTATACAAGATTCCTCATAAGTTTTAAAATATTTAAATCAAAAATATTACACAGCTATTGATAAATATTTGTACATATTGACTGATTAATATATAATATTTAATATAAATTCAAATTATAAATAGTGTTTGAAGTATGAAATTATTCATAATGATATGAGAATTTTCACAAAAAACAAAATTTTATAATGTGCGCTAAACACTCATACATCAACAACGGTGTTATAAATAAATAATAATATAATGTCACAATTTAGGTTGAATTTTATACAATAAAGATTTTTGAACTACGACATTTTTACTTTTTTATAACGTATCGACACCTTAACATTAAAGTATGGTCTAGAGCTGGTTATACTCTTATTCATTATATATGGTATTTATTGAATTTAGTCTTATTATACCTCGTTGGGCGATTACGCTAGTTCGTATTTCACGAGTTGGTAAACAACCAAACGAATGCCTAAGGCGTAAGGGATAGGCAACTTAACTAACGCTTGTACCTAATAGTGGTAGAAATAAATCACAGACGAGACAAACAAGATAATAAGAGCATAAAGGATGGATCAATGGCCAATGGGTAGACAATTTATGAATACACGGGACAACAGACCAATCTAGACACACTTCCAGACTAACTTATACACCAAGGCAGGTAACGACGATAATTGTTACTGAATTCTGTGGTAACTGTGGTCGACATAGGCGACCTCTCACACCCCATCCGATGCTGGATTTTATTAGCGGACGTCCTCTGACCAGGAGACACAAGGTGACACAAACAAATAGATACGCAGACACAAGTAAAACAGATGAAAATTCAAATGACTCACTATTTTTATTAAATCTATTAAGTTTTATTTATGTATAAACCTACATGGATTTTATAACGACGCATTCAGCTTCATCGTATTCTGTGTTTTAATTTATTGGCCATATGGAATGTAAGGTGATTTAATATAATACATACGCATTAGTCATATATAGTGGTATACCCAATCTTTTTACACGCACGCCAGACATGTAACACATAAATAATATTCAACACCTCTACGATCAGACATTCAGTAAAACAACACTTCTTTATTTAGATAATATGATAAACAAATTTGTATTATATTTAAATAATAAATTAATATATTTACCTACGCGAACATAAACTAACTAATAGTAAATACGTACATACAGTTATATGGTAATATTAGGTATGTACTAATTGGATAGTGGCGTAATAGAACAATTTAAGTAAAAAAAAAAATATTGATGAAAAATGAATATGATTTAAATAAAATGTATCTAAATAAATGTATCTATATAATTAAATGTGTTATCTAATATATAACCAATAGATAACTGACACAATGGTTAAAAATTTTCTTTGTAGGTATACAGTCAAAACCAATTATAACAATTTTAGTTTTGATGTTTTAATTAAAAAATATTATTCGTGTGTATATGAAACGTTTAGAGCATAGAATTATATTTTATAATATATTATATATCTTCTTCAGACCAAACGTCTAGTATAACAATAATTGTCTTTTTTTATTTTATTTCCTGGACATTCTGCACTTTGTACACTCTGTGCGAAGTAAACACGATGAACATTTTTCATCAAAACTAATCAAACTGATTTAAATGAATGTAAAATGTGACAAAATGCCAACCATTATTTTGCGACATCCATATGCATTTACTTCGAAAAATCGGGATTAGGTTTTCTTGCAGAGCAGTCACTACTCACTGATTCATAACTATTAATCTATCTGTACTAAAATTAAACTATCTGTGACTAATATGTAATGTCAATGTTAAAATATTTTGCATACAGAATATCATATTATAATATGTAGTATAATATATAATATTATGATACTATATTAGGTAGGTATGTGGCATTAAAGTACATCACTACTTATAATGTTAAATTAATTATATACGCCAAGGCAGTATAAATCCTCATGAGTAAATTTACCTATCGTTTTACTAACGAAATACCTTAACATTACATTAACTTTTAGGTATTTTTAAGTAATTGTACATGTTTGCAATGTTAATCAAAACAACAAAATCTTTCGATGTTTACTGACACCGTCGATAGGTATCTCCCTATGCTTATTTGTTTTAGTGGAGCTGCTCTAATTTTTAAACTAACTTTTAAATCTGCTGAGCGTAAAATGTTTTTTGTTTAAAAAAGTATTTATTTTTTTATATACCTATTTTAAATTACTTAAATATTTATATAGTTTATTAATGTGTTTTGTGAACATACAGTATATTATTTACCATTTACACTTCATGAAATAGAAAAAGTTTTCATGAATGTCTATTCAGACCATTTTCGTATACGAGTAATTATACTATTTCCGATCAGGCATCAACATATATCTACTATAATAAATAAATATTAAATATATGAGACGGTTAAAAATATCCAATTGATACTTTAATTTTACAGAAAATCTACACAAATTTGTTACTTGGAATCGTCAAAATTACCTAGGTACCACTAAATTTAAATAATTTTGTGCAGTAGTGGTTCTGGCATTAAATTTTTGAGGAGGCACAAATATTATACCCTTCTAGACACGTGGCAAATCCCCCAGTTCTCAAAATCATTTATTTTGTTTAAAAACAATTTTTTTCTTTAAAAATCTGTCAGAAGATTTTCATTTTCACTATTTCTTACAATTAAAGTACCTAACTTGTAAGTTACGATTTGGTGTTACTATTTTCTGTCATATAATATATAATATACAATATACTATATAAAATATGGAAAAACAACTTATGGAACAAAGAAAACCGATTACTCTAATAGTTTAATACTTTATTCGGCATTCACACTCACAGTACCTATAACACAGATTATATAATTAAATTAAATTTGTCATGCTATAATCTATAGTAAATATTAAACAATATTATGAACTAAATATTAATTAGTTGTACATGCTGAATGCCTAAACTCTCTTTGTTTCCAAACCCAGAGAATGAGTATTCGTCAGCCACTGGGGCGCTGTGACGTTTGCCAACGAAGGCTTCGGTTATGTACACAAACAAACGCGCATGCGCTATTCAAATATTTGATGTGCGTCTCCGTGTGTATATTTGTGTACACATGTAACGTATAGATAACGGCTGCGGCAGTAGCCTCCTGAGAAAGTGGGTAGCCGCCGCCGACACGGGACGCAAGGAGGGGCAGCTGTACTATGTACTAATATGTAGTATAATATTAATAATTAATATTATATTCGCCTGTTGCGCACGGGCACTGGCCAGTACCTTACTTATGGGCACCACGGTCTGGTTTAATGACCGAGACCGGGCATGATACACTGCATAGTCCCTTCAATAGATAATTTAATTATATATTTTATTTATTTCCCTTTTATAATAGTGTCTATATTTGAAAATATAAACACAGAATATTTTATAATTTAAATAATATTAACCATGTATTTTCTCTTATTTTCAAGGGAGGCACTGCCTCCCTCACTTCCCCAGGAAGACCGCCACTGAATGTTGTGTTATTACAATTTATCGTCTAGATAATGTTATTACTTATATTATAAAATTTATAATATTGTAGTATATTTCATATTAATACTTGAGTTAAAAAATCATTTAATATTATTGATTCATAAACAGGAATGTGATTGGGTAATTTTAAAAATATTAACTCATTTAAAACATTATATTATTTAATTTCACTGTTACATTTTCCAAATTGAGATTCTACTTACTGTACTATTATACTTACCATTTATAAATAAATGAATAAATATTTAGATAACAATATCAAATAATATATATATGTACCTATCAATATTATAGTATTAATAAAATAATTATCATTCAAATATTTAATATTATTTTTTATTATTAATTGTTTCTTTTTTACAGTGTTGTGGCGTATTGTATCTAATCGTATGATTATAAATGAAATGTATAATATACTATATACAATATACATACTACATGGGAATGGGACTTTTCGGCGCGGGTGATTCGGCGATATGTCAATTCGACGATGTCCGTTTCGGCGCGTGACCGTTTCGGCAACACGGCAATTTACTTATCTGTAACATTGTCTCACCGATTGGCGTGTGATATAGAAATGTTATCTTTATTACTATAAGTTATATTGTTATTATAACTGTAAAATTAAGTAGGTACCTAACTATACGTAGTCAAGAATTATTTTTTTTTATCATTCGTAAAAGGTAAATAATGTCAAAAGTAAAATAAAAAAGAAATAAAAACGTGGTCCCCGTGGATGATTGTATGTTCATATTTGATAAGCTTAGTGCGGACGAAACTAAACGGTTTTGGTGATGTCGTCGTAAAGATTTGTCTTGTCCGGCTCGAATACATACCGGTATACATGATTTTAAAGTTTTAAAATTTTCTGCTAAAAATCATTGTCATGATTCTGAAGCGGCTAGAATAGAAGCAGACACGGCTTTAACGAATATGCATCAACGAGCTATTTTAAACAATGGAACCTACGTCTTGTGTAATTAACGAATGTGTTAACGGATTATCAGATGTGGCAAAGGTACACACATTACATTTTATTTTATATTATTATAATAGGTACACGACCTATTATACTATCCCTATCTGGTCCGTACAGTAATATATAATTTTAATTTTAATTTATAGGACGTTTTACAATCTTTCGAAGATCTAAAACGACAAATACGGCGTATAAGAAATAATGAAATAGCAGCTCCATGTGATCCATCTGAATTATTATCTTTACAGATACCCGATGAGTATCAAAATTAATCACAATCAACCGGAGTTAATGAAAATTTTTTATTGGCTGATAGTGGGCCTAGCAATGACAGAATATTAATATTTGGTCGACCACTTGGTCTCAAGTTATTAAAAGATTCGAAAATAAGGTACATGGATGGAACTTTCAAAGTGGCACCTACTCTATTTTGCCAAGATTATGTTATTTTAGCTGAACTTTTAGGGGGAGTGCATCCTGTAGTTTATGCATTGCTACCTAACAAAAAGAAACAAACATATGTAAAATTATATAGTATGAATAATCAATTACAACCTGATCTCCATCCAACATCAATATCTTGTGAATTGAACTTGGAGCCATAACAGCAATAAAAAATTCATTCGAATATATAAATATTTTTGGGTGTTATTTTTTTAATTTTTTGAAAAAAGTTGGAGAGTTACATTTACTGTTAAAATATAACAATGAAGCAAACTTTTGTGTTGAAACCAAAACAATTATTGCGCTGGCGTTTATACCAATGTGTGATTTAGATAAGACTGCAGTTGAGTTCGCAGACGAACTTCCAGATGAGCTTATACCAATATATATTTGAGAGGTTTGAAGAATTTTAGATTGGGAAGAAAAATCGACGTATAGAACGAAGAAAACCACGATAATCTCCTGAAATGTGTAATCTTCACCAACGAATATTGAATGATACAGACCGGACAAATAATCATGCAGAGGCGGCAAACCGACGATTAAATATTCAAATGGGTACTCATCCAACGATATGGACCTTCATTGCGAATCTCAAAAAAATTCAAGCCGGGCGTGACACGTACTATGAAAATCTTGTGTCGGTAAATAGTCGTCCAAAAAAGTTGAAAAAATTTCAAGACACAGATAAAAGATTTTTTTTTTTTTTTCGTGTACACGTGTGTTTGTTGTGGCAGAATTTCTAGTGGGGCACCCGTAGGTTTCTGCCATACCCCGGAGTGGGGGATAGCGGCACTTGTTCACCGGGCACCGTGACTTGCCCGAAGAAAAATGCCGCCCAGTGACCGAGAATCGAAACGGCGACGGCAGCGCCGTAACCGACGCCTTAGACCGCTCGGCCACCTCGTCCCCAGATAAAAGAATAAAAAGGTTAGTAAATAATTATGATAAGCAAAATAAAATGATATTTCTAAGAGGTCTAGCAAATAATATTGCCTTAAAATAAAATTGTAGATACTTTTTTTTTTATATTGAATAAATAATAATGTTATACCTAAATGTTTAATTATAATTATTTTTATTTATTTTTTTACCATTTAAAGAGACTGTGGTATTGATACATTTTTAACTGTATAACCTATAAATAATTATAATTATTTTGACTTAAATTATGATTTAAAATTACTCTACTTAAAATTACTTATTATATTATATAATACGTTTTTACATTATATTACATTTTTTTTTTTACTATTAATTTTCGCCGAAATGGACATCATCGAATTGACATATCGCCGAATCGCCCGCGCCGAAACGTCCTAGATCCATACTACATAGGTGGGAATATAGTACAAATTCCATTATTAGTAATATGCTTTATTTTATCGAAAAATTACATATTTACACATTGATTACAAGCAAAAAAAAAATATACAACTATTTATAGATGTCTCTATGTTAACTGTAACAGAAACCGACAAAGATTTCATTTTTAACTGGAATTTGAACTATTAGGACATTATGAATCGTTACTGGATACTAGACGAAACCTATACATTTCTGACGAACCTAGTAGTTAAATAATACTATGTAGGTTCAATATTTACCAATTAATAAGCTTTATTTCCATTATTTTCGTAGGACAGAATTTATATGTTTATTTTTAAATTTATAAGATTTTAAATAAATTAGGTCGTTAATAATAACAGGTAAGCTATTTCAATCATTGAAATACATTATAAGAACCTATTATACTATAATATTATTTAAGTTACCAACATTTTTTTGTACATGGGGAACGATTGATAATTATATTTGAATACAGCTGGTATTAAGCTAAATAATTAGTTAAATAGTTTTATGGAAAACAAATACGGATACGTTTTGATATCTATAATCTTTACGTATACCTATGTTATTTGTATTAAAATTATATTTAGCTGCGTTCTGAAATTTATTTGATATTGATATATAAGTATATTTTATTTTACTATTATAAAGCATTAGTAGGTACTACTAACCCCCTTGGACTGTGTCTTTTATGACCTTTGGATTGGCTCCCAGTTTTTGGTAAATATGAAGTTAATACTTGAGCTGGCTCTTGCATTGGCTCTCTAAGCTGTTAGTTATTATTATTTAAACATGTGGTCTTATATTATACGCGTTTATTGTTACAGCGTCATCGGTACCGTAACATTCAAGTATAGTCTAGCACTGGTTATACTATTATTTATTATACATAGTATTTATTGCATTTAATCTTATCATGACTAGTTGGGAGATTACGATAGTTTGTATTTCGGGAGTGGTTAAACAACTAAACTAATGCCTAAGGCGTAAGGGATAGGCAACATAACTTATGTTTGTGCATAGTAGTGATAGAAATAAATCACAAACGGCACAACCAAGACAATAAGAACATAAAGGATGAATCAATGGGGAGGCAATTTATAAATAAACAGGACAAGAGACTTAGAGTCTCCTCATATATTTTTATAATACCAGTTAAAAAATTTTAAAAATACACTAGTACAATTTTTTTTAAAAGCATTTAAAGTTAAAATGTTGACAACATATATCAAAATCTAAAAAATTATCAATCATTAATATTGAAAAATTATAAAATGTTCAATTTTTATAACTAAGGATTGAAAATGTATAACGAAGATTTTCATAAATAGTTTAGACAAAAACCAAAAAATTTTAAAAATATACAATCACGGTTATTTTTACAGACATTTAAAGTTCTAATTCGAACAAAATGTACATTTAAAATCAAAAATAACGATTTTAGATATTTTGTTGTAATTTAAAAATATTATCCATGGATATGAAACTTTTAGAGTATAATATTATATATTTTTATACACACAATGACATTTTCAAATGTATTTTTTTTTTGGCGAATAGGAATTCAACCTATTGCAGTAGATTATAATGCTTAGCTTAATTCTAAAATTATTTATTAATATAGTATATTGTTTATAAGAAAAAAAAAACGCAAACTACTTATGAATATATGATACAATCGCTATTTAATGCAAGTCATAATCAAAACTTGTATCCAGACAATATTAATGTTCGTATTGACTTCGAAAAGGCGGCTATAATCAGCCACGTTTATATTTAATACCTATTTAATACGGTGAATATGTAAATATAAAAATTATTTTTTTCATTTAATGCAAAGTACCAATAGGAAAATACAATTCCTTGCCTTAGTAAATGTATATACGGAGAATCAAAATTTTAGTTTGTTTTGTAGAAAAATTGATGCTCTAGCTTCTTAACCTGTAGTCTGTATATGCTGTTCCAACTGGAATGAACTATATTAAAATTATTAGGACAGAATAGGCTAGAGAACGTATGAACTATTTTGATCAAACTTATATTTCGGGAATAAATAGACGAAATTATTGGAATTGAACGGCCGTGTAAATAGTCCACATTTCGAAATATTCCACTAATTTTCCCACCTGTTACGTGAAATGTACACAAAACAACTCTTAAAAATGTTAAACGTACTAATAACCAAACAGAAGGATTTAATTATCGATTTTCTAAAGTTCCGTGGCTTAACATCAATCACTGCATACCACCTTCTTAATATTATTAAAATGTAACAACGAATTGATTTAGGAGAAGAACGTTTTTTTCTGCGATAGCTTCTTTTACAATACTCTCCATTACATCAGAACCCATAGATTATAGCAATTAGTATTAAAAAATAAATTTTTTCGAAAAAAAACACTAATTATACTTAACATAACATAATAATACAATAACACAAACAAAACAATGATATAACTATAGAAGCATACTGTATTAAACAGCCCTGTTTCACCCGAATATGTTTCAACTAGATAAAATTATTATTTGTTTTTATGTAAGCCATTAACATATAATTATTATTTTAAATAATACGATACAGACTTTACAAATTCAAATCTGTTTCCGTCTTCATATTTTTTTAATTTCATTAAGAATATAATTTTTTCTTTACTTTAATTAAAGTTTGTATCTTGGCTTTTAATGTTCCTGCTCTTCTAACTTTAATATAAACTTCGGATTGAAATCTCAATAAGACATTCAAAAATGATGAGACACAGAAATTGTTTTTGAAATGCAAATGAAAATACTCACGGCATTAGTAGTGATGTTTAATATTTTTGTAAATTACACTTTTGTCTATTTTTTTCCATTTCCTTTAATGGCAGCCGCTGCTTACTCTATATTATTTAATACTGGATCATTTATTACCTTTTTGTAAGTGGAACGAGGCCCAATCAACAGATGATTGCCGAGCTATTTTAAGTTGATTACGAATAAATTCTAGTGACACTTTTTTGGTCCACAAATACGCGAATGTCACAATTTGATATATAGACAAGTGGGACTTTGAAAAAAAAGTGCACTTTCGGATTGATTGGTAAAAATCGCACGTAACTTTCTTTTTGCTGATGTTGATATACGTTTGTTTGCATCGCCAAACGACACCGTCACAATAAGCTGTGCTAGGACACAATTCTAAAAAGTTGCCTTTATTACATTTAATAACATTATTTCTTGCAATAAAGCCCCAGGACTGTAAAACACTTATAACCGGCATGGGCAGATGGCCACTCGTTTTATGTTCAAATATTTCATAAATTTCAATGATCGATGTCATTTTCAATTTTTAACGAAATTAAATTAAAACTGAACAACAAAATACTCTAGTTTGATGGACTAAGTAATCGGCCGTATGACGATCATTCATTTTGCTATCGGACAAAATAGAACCTATGAAAATGTTATCTTTTTTTTTTTCTTGACATTATAATAATTAAATACACATTATTTGTGTATTATATTTGATCTAATAAATTGAATCTTAATATTATGGGTTTGTGTTTGTGTTCCGCCATTAATGGTGCTACTATTTTGGTAACTACCGATAATAATATATTATATTAGCTTTATAAATATAACTGTAACTACCTGTTTACCTGTATTAAATTTTTTCATAAATTAGGCTGCAACTTTTAATACCAGCAACTCTAAAACTAAGCCATATAGCACAATTCTAACTTTCCTAAAAACTTTTCCATCTAAAACTGTATATATTAAAAAAAAAAAGGGAGTCAAGTGGATGTCGCTCTGCTGTACAGTAGGTTACAAGTAGATCACTGTATAATGGATGGTATTAAATTTGAATTCAATGATATATCATTGTATACGAAAAACGATTCTGAGCGGGGACGGTATGTCAGTCTAGGATATTTTAAATTATATTGATATTGTTATTTTACGGTAGCTGCTAAGTTGAATTAATATTATTCATATTATTTAATTATTAACATAAAATTATCAGTGATGCTAGAAAAATATTATAATATATACTTGTACTCGTTAAAATTGATTTTAATATGTAATTTCGTCTAAATTGGAATTTAAAATGTCTATAAAAAATAACTGTGTTTATATATTTTTTAGATTTTTTGATTACAGTATGTACTATTTATTAGAATCTTTATTTTAAATTTTCAATCCTTAGTTATAAAAACTGACCATTTTATAATTGTTTAATTACAATAATTTATAATTTTTGAGATTTTGATGTATTTGGTCAAAATTCGAACTTTAAATGCTTTATAAAAAAAAATTGTGCCTATGTATTTTTAATATTTTTCAACTGATATTGTATTAATATATCAGGAGCCTTGTATTAAATTTTTACACTTTTTGGCCCAACAGATAAAACTTTATTGATATTTATTGAAAAAAAAACTAAAAAAATTGAAAACTGAAAATGTCCGTAAACAGCTCAAAAAGATTCAAAATATATTCAAAATTAGATGGTGTATAGAAAATGCTTATATAAACATTCAGTGAAATTTTCATGCATCTACAGTTATTTGTTTTTGAATTGCAACAAAATAAGAAAATCGCTACATGAGAAATCGAGTGAATATCTAATCTTGTAAAAATTTAAACTTAAAATGCTCATAAAAATTTATTATGACTTGCTTATAAACTTTTTTTTATTGATAAAATTAGGCAAACTTATAAGGATTCTTGTATTACATTTTCAAACCTTAGATATAAAAAAGAAAAATTTTTATGAATTTCTAACTCAAAATAAATTGCACATTTTCGTCATTTTTACGTATTTTGTCAAAATTTGAACTTTGATTACCTATAAAAAAAAATTGTGACTACGGATTTTTAATATTATTCATCTGCCTTTGGAAACTATATATTAGAAGCCTACTATTAAATTTTCAAGATTTTTTACCCAACAAATAAAATTTTATTGACATTTATAGAAAAAAAAACTAAAAAAATTGGAAACTGAAAATGTCTGTTAACAGCTCAAAATAAGTCAGAATATTTTGAAAATGCTATGGTGTTTAGAAAATGCATATATAAACATTTGGTCAAAATTTCATGTCTCTACGGTCATTTCTTTTAGAGTTATACCAAAAACCAAAAATCGATTTTGTCGAAAATTGGTTTTCCGTAAAAATTCCCGTTTTTCCCTTAATTTTTCATTTGTTTTTCCAGGCGCTCTATAGGTATTTTTACTCTAAACCACTTCAATAAGCCGTGTTTCTTAAATAAGCATTAAAATTCATGGATTCAGGCTTAGAACCTGTCTAAGATATTGATAATATAATATAAAATATTTAATGATTATTTTCAAGAAATTAATGTAGATGTATTTTCAAATATTATTGATAAAAAAAAAAAATTGACTTAATTATAAATTACATGAAGCAAAATCTAATCATCTTTAGAACAAATATTTCTGAATTTTGATACAATATTGTTTCTTTCGTGGTTGTTATTATGACCACAACACTTAACACAAGTTTTGTGTAATCAAATTTTGATATTTATCCTTTTGCTTTGCACCTGAAACAAGAAAATATGGATATATTAAAATGTATTTGTACTTTAGAAATAATGCTAAGTACCTATTTGTTTTGGTTTTTTATTGTTTGACTATTATTATAATTATTATTTAAAGGCCTGGCCATAATAAGTAAAATATATATTTGTTTTATGTAAACAAAAGTATATAGTTTATAATTTAACAATAAGATTTTAGTTATGTAAGTTTCAGAAGTGTATTTTATCAGTCAAACCCAAGGGTGGACCGAACAACATCTACCGGGTGGACTATATTTTTTTTGTTAGAAATTTGTAGATGCCTGATAGTGAGAATTAATTTAAATATATGATGACAAAAATGTTTAAAGCATTAACATTAGAAATTAATTACTTCCAAACACCTATGGCTCTGGTTGATGCATATTACCTTGCCTGTGCAAGCGAAGGTGTTAATAGCTAACTTCCAGCACATTATTTGTCCACCAAATAACACCATTGACAAACAAAATGTCTGCATACAGTCCTGTATTGTGCATTTATGTTTGTTTACATATGTTTTTAAATACACTGTAATAATTATTCAATTTTTTCAATTTGTTCCAGTATTTAACCATAAACAATTGAATAAATTAAAATAAATATATTAATTTAATTTAAAAAAAATTGTACAATTATTTAAACAAAATGTCTGGTAATTAAAATTCACAAACAGTTTTAAAACTCTGTGTGTAAATTTAAAGGATTGGACAAGTTATTGACTTATGGACACTAAAATGTTAAAATGTAATGCATCGTACTCGTGATATCATATTCTTCTAATATTTATCATGTTAAACAAACCTTGGAGTCGTGAAGATTTGTAATATTGGAAATACCTTTGGAATCTACTACAGCATTCCATTGGAATAATAATTTTCAACATTTTCTGTGTGGAAATCTCTTTCAAAGTGATAACCTTCCATAATATTTTTCACAGACAATGGTGGTAATGGTATTAACATATTATGGCTAATGTCATATGTATTTCGATGTCCGGTACATATTTCTATCATTCCTATAATAAATGTAAGATTGTTAATTAATATGTATTAATTTAACTATCAAATATATGTAAAAACTTACTTAATTCTTTTACTTTTCTCCTCAGAGCTTGAGAGCTATGAAACCATTTCAGCTCTCTCAAAACCCATAATTTTTTGTGATGTCCAATGTGGCATAATTTCTAATAATTGTTTATTTTAAGTATTGTATGCCCTCACTGTCTTTGTAGCCAACAATGCAAATGATATTGAGTAACCCTAAAATACAAACATTTTATAATTTAAAATTTATATACAATTAGGTACTTCAATATTCGTAGACACGAAATTTATGAATAAGTAATAAGAAAAAGATCTTAGAAATAGATTTGTTGGTTTAAGGTAAGAAATGATTATTATATTATAATATTTGTAAACATGAATATAACTATTTTTAGGTATAACTCACTGTGTTCAATGTTATACCATTATAAAATTTATCTGTTGACACACCCAGTTAAAGGATGGAGCGGCAGCAAATGTACCATTTATCAAAAATGTTGATTCTGTCTTGAGTATACTGAAAAAGAAAACAAAAAAATTGTATACATTTTTTGTAATTTAATGAATTTATAATCTAAGCCTTATACTTAATTATTATGAATGCGTGAGCCTTAATTTATGTTAAAATTAAAAGCGTAAGTTTTTTCTCAAGACACATTTTACTTAACTCTCAGGTTTTTAGAGTGGTCTAGTTTCAAATTTTAAAATCAGATCACTGCAAGAGGCATGAGAGATATTTCCGTTAGCCACGTTTTGAGCAAAAAAACATGTCATGTACAGACCCCTTTTAACAATTCATGGATCCTACTATTGATCATGAATACTATTGATTGTTTTGCTTGATTATTAGCAGCTAATGTTTTGAACCAAATGAGAATAAAAGCTGTTCAGGGGATATTATATTGTTGAATACTAAAAGAAAAACGACATCGCCTCCGTTTGGCTGGCTATGCAATCGTGTGCATAATATCGCAATTAACCATGAACTCTTGGCATCTACGGCAAGATGCACCAACCAACATTGATTATCGTTGCCGGTCTTTTGCGTGGTACCGCCGATACTGTTAGGCGTACACCTTCCCGCATTGATTGGCCTTACCAGTATGCCCTGGACTTGCACAACTGTGCCGTCCGTACTTTGTAGGTTAGGCGCTCTGGAAGTTGTGAGCAACGAAATTCGTTCGTAGTTGCTGTCCGCTGTTGGCCTTGTTCGATACTCCGCTGCCGTGTACAACGCCCGGTTAAAACGTCGTGTCGACTGCTATTGTCGTTAACGTTATACAATTATTCGTAGTTTGTTGCGCCAGGTCACCGTCAACGAACGCCGGAAGTCCGCCGAGACTTACTCCGGAACACCGTCCGTTGTTGTTAGCCGATATTACAGCACGGCGAACCAAAGTCTTCGGTTCTGTTATCACCGTTGCCAGTATCAAGCTGATACCACATCGCCGGATCGCCGACACGACTGTAATCAAATAACTACTATAAATGATAATACGAGAAAGTTTTGATAAGTGTAGCGCGTGTAATCTTGTTTCGGCGCTTAGACTCAGAGTAGCCAGATGTACGGTTTGGATCGTATTTGTACGGTTATTTGAGGTCTTGTACGGTATACGATCCAAAAACTAATACTGTACACTAAAGTACGGTTATCTATCACAATTTATTCAAAAATATGAAAAATATAATTTTTTCTAATTTTAGCTAAATAAAAACTCGGCGAATCATAATAATAATAAAGAATAATAATAATTACCACGTACACCATTATTCTGATAAGATTAGTAAATATTAGTTATATAATCTTGATAATAACTAATATACTACTATCTAAATCTGACTATCTAGGACGGTTTTATATAAAAAGTTTATTTATAGCATGATAAAATAATTATCCTGATTGTTATTTTATCATGATTTATAGTACCTATATACTATATTATATTTATTTTATAAAATAAAATACAAGTACAAGTGACAGACCCAAGTGCCGATTGGAAGGTCTTAGCGTTAAATAGAGTGAAATGGCAAGATATATGTTTGAATGCATGATCTTAATGGTCGATTACAAACAAGAAGAAGAAGAAGAAGAAGAAGATTTATTTTATAAACTATAAACAGTATACACAGAGTTCAGTGTGTAATGTGTATTGTCAATACCTTGTGGCTTGTTGTACATTAATTGTGTATACACTATACCTACGTCTATACGTCTAACGTCTGTCGTCTATTCAGTTTGGTGTTATTTATTTGAAAATGTCGGATTATGAAGACACACCAGAGGTTTGATTATTTATATTGACTGTAAAATAAATTATTATTTATTAAAGATTTAAAGCTCTATTTTCTAAAATATATTTTAGTACCCACGAGATCAACAATTAACGCCAAAGAAAAAAAGACAATTAAGAAATGAATGTTCCAAAGATGAAAGGCAGAAACACCGAAAGCAGCAATATCGTCACGAGTGGGAAATGGACCCTAAATTTAAAAACTGGTTAAGACCAGAAAAAGATGACAAATTTCGAGGTAAATGCATACAATGTCAGGTTAGTTTTTCGTCCGAACTAAGTTGTATCAAAAAACATTTAGTGAGTAAAAGTCATACAAAGTCGTATATCAGTAATTCTATTTCCTCAAAATCAATTATGTCCACGTTTTTATCAACTTCCAAACCAGATCCATTGGATAAACAAGTAAAAAATGCAGAAATTAAATTAGCTGCCATGTTAGCAGAGCATAATGCTGCTTTCTTGTTTATTGACCATTTAGTACCAGTCTTAAAAGAAATATTTCCTGATTCTTTGATTTGTCAAAGAATTCAGTTAAAACGCACAAAGGCTACAAACATAATTAAAAATGTTATCGCTCCTTCGGAAAAAGTAGCATTAAGTACCAATTTGAAAAATGTTAAATTTTCAGTATTAATTGACGAGTCAACTAACATAGCATGTCAATCTACCATGTGCGTAGTTGTAAGGTATTATGACATTGACTTGAAAATGATTGTTACTCGTTTCTGGGATTTAATACAAGTTTATGACATAAAGGATCCTGACAACATTGATAAAGGAGCTACTGCACAAAACCTTTTTACAAAATGCATAGAATCGTTTAACAAATTAGATGTCGATGCAACAAATATTATAGGATTTGCTTCTGATGGTTGTTCTACAATGATGGGCTCTCATAATTCTGTTTCAAGTAGAATGAAAGATATGTTCCCCGGAATTTTTATTATGAAGTGCATATGCCACTCCTTACACCTTTGTTGTAGCGAAGCATGCAAAACACTACCACGTCGCTGTGAAGATTTAGCTAGGAATATTTTTAACTTCTTTTGCCATAGTAGTAAGAGACAAAGCCAATATGTGCAGTTTCAACAATTTCTTAATATTGAAGTACATAAATTACTCCACCCATCTCAAACTCGATGGTTATCACTATTTGCTGTTGTTCAAAGGATTATTGAACAGTGGGATGCCTTAAACCTATATTTTTCTGAGAAATGGCTTTCAGAAAAATTAGTATCGGCCGAAAACATACACTTTCAACTAAATGATCCATTTACCAAAGCATATTTTTACTTTCTAGAATGGATTTTACCCAAATTCACTGGAATGAACCAATATTTTCAATCAGAACATGTAGTTATAAACACTTTAAATGAAAAGATGGAACTGGTTTATACAGACTTATTATTATGTTATATGAAAAATGAGTATGTTATGAAAACTCCACTACATTTAATCAATCCGAATGATGAAAATCAATTTTTAAGTACTTCTACAGTTTACTTAGGTGTTAAGGTTCTAAATCAAATAAAAATATCTGCTATTCAACAAAGAAAAGATTTACTTAAAGAATTTTCCAATAGATGTATTAACTTTATTAAAACTAGTTGCTTACAAATTAAAAAAAGATATGATTTTTCAAATCCAATACTACCTTTAGTTAATATGTTGACACCATCGGTTGCACTATCTTCAAATATAAGGGAAAAGTACCCATCAATCAATTGTTTGTCTGAACAGCTTCACAGAATTGTGAACGGATAATATTGAGAAACTAGATGATCAGTGGCGCACTATAGTATTAGTTAGATTACCGAATGAAATTCAAACTGAAAAAGAACCTGACAAGTTTTGGACTTTGATTAAAGAATTAGAAACTGGTCAATTCATAGATCTTGCTGAATTTGCACTAGCTGTTTTATCTCTTCCTCATTCTAATGCAAGTTGTGAGAGAGTATTTAGTAAAATCAACTGCATTAAGACTAAATCTAGAAATAGGTTAATAACCAGTACAGTATCTGCAACCGTTACAACACATTTTTTGAAAAAAAATAATGGAAACTGCATATCTTTTCAACCGACTAAACTTATGTTTGATAGTATGTCATATACATCTTTGTACCCTTCCTCAGTAAATAATAACACTGAATTAAATAAAAATAAGACTGTGATCAATATAAATGAGGAAGAAGAAATATTTTTATTAGAAGACTAATTATGTATTAAGTTTAAGTTTCTTAGAAACTTATTTTATTTCTGTCTATAAATATTTTACCTATTTGTTTTAATTTTTTAATTTACATTTTCTTAAATATCAGTTTGTAAAAAAATGATTTCATTATATTTATTATATACTAACTACTAACTATATAGTGTTTTGAAATTAAATGTCGAGGGAGACAAATTTTAAATATTTATTATTTTTTTTTATTTTTTTATATTTATATTTATAATATACTGTTTATAACACTTGCTTTATATTTATTAAGTCGAAGCTTATTATATTTAAACTTTTGTATATTTTTATTTATAACTATTTTACCTATTTTGTTATTTACTTTAATTAATTGTTAAATGGAAAGACACCATACATAAATAAATAAATTTGATTTTTCTATATTATATTTCTGTCTTTCTTTCCTGGAAATACAAATACATTAATAAAAATATACAATTAATTATGCAATTTGGTGATTTTGGTTTGTGTTATTGATTCATGATTATTGATTACTGAAATGAGTGAACAAGCGAAAAACGTACACTACCTACTATATAATATAAGTATAGTAAGTGCTTAACAAAATTAATTATTTCAGTTTTTAAATTTCCTTTAAAAAAAAAACATATTCATAAACAAAATTACAAATTACTTGATACTTTTTAGTCAATTAACAAAATTACAAAAAAAAAAAATACTTTTAAATATTAAAGTTGGCAGGTAACTAAATTAACTTAAGTCAGAACTTCAAGTTTACATTAATACCACAGAATAATTCTTGTTATTCTGTGTTAATACAGTCATAGATGGTGGAATTAAAAAAAATATGGTGATTGAAATCAATGTATCAAATAGAATCTTAGGTATAAATAGGTAGGTGGCAATTACACATTTTCTGACTAAATCATAGACCTTATACTAATTACTAAGTACTTACTACTAGGTCTATGGTCTAAAATATAGTGTTTAACAATCAAATGTTATTTAGTTTGTAAATTCTTATCAAATCGTGATTTCAAAGTGATTACGACGATAACAAACAAAAACGACAATTGTGCCCCAAGATACCCCACTTGTTCCAAGTATGGCACTTCTACGGTACGATTGTTCCCATTGTTAAATTGATAAATTACCAAAATCCAAGAAAAAAAAATTGTACGGTATATTTGAGCGATAAATACGAACTTTTTGATAACATCGTACGATCTTCACGATTTAGAAACCTGGCAACAGCCGCTTACACTTACACGAGTCGCTTCTGACTCTCTGTCGCAACAGGAAGGGACGAATTCCACGAGCTTTTTGGGTGAAGGCAAAATAGTACGCAGCGATTCAATGAGAACGCGTGTGCGTCGGTTAAACAATTTATTACAAGACAAAAGAATACACAGTATACAAATAAAGTATGAAAACGTAAAAATGAACAATCAAAAAGCGGAACAACGAAATGCGTAGGTTGGTTAGTGGAGGTACGGAATGGGATGTCGAGAGAACGTTTCGACACGGTGCGTTACGTCGAAGCGCGGTACGATGAGAGAGCGAGCCTCCAGTAGCTGACGGCGTCGCAGCTACCGGCAGTCGCGTCGTGGGTTGTGGGGTCGGAGGGGGTGAGGTCGTCTGACCGACAAGGAATATAAATATAAATTTGCCAGATAAACTCTTTTACTTTTAAGTACATAATATAAAATAAGCATAAAAAAGGTTTTAAACTAACTGAACAAAAGATACCATTGGTATTTCACAAAACTATACTGACAATTATGTTTATTTAAAATTAAAAATTATAAAAAAAAAATGCAAGAATTGAATTATTGGGAACATTAGAAATCCTTAACTAACAAACCATGTGAAACTAAACCGCCAAAGCAAAAGGATTTAGGTACAAAATTTGGTGCGTTTTTTCATAATACAAAAAACCACTTCATTCTATGAAAACATTTTTAAATTAAATTAATTTGATTCGATTGAAGACTCAGCTCTTAACAATGAAGGTGCTTGTATTTATTCAGAAGATACATCTTATCTAATTTAATTTATTTATCTTATTATGATAAAGTTATTTATTTTTTATTTTGTTTTTTAATATTTTATGTTATTATGTATACAATAATATATTGTTAAAAGAATAAAAAAGGTTGAAGTTTAAAAGTAAAAGTGATTTAATGAATTTATTACATACGAATCCATTGATAAATAAAGTTAAAATTGTATATATAATCGTACTTATCTACTTAACTATTTATCAGCGTATACCAAAATCAATGTAATAATAAATGAGAAGTTTTACATTTACTTTTTTTTACATTATTTTTCACAACTTTTCGGAAATAACACGTTTAAATTGTAAATAAAGATCAATTTTCTTTCATAAATAAGTGAAATTCAGTATTTTTTACTCTTTAAGATAAATATAAAACATTAAAATGCAGAACTTTAAGAGTTATAAGTCAAAACATAAAAACCTTTCATGAAGAACTGTAATTTTGGCAATAGGTACCATGTTATGACATGTCACCTTTCATTTGTAGTCTCTGTCTTAACATGGAAAATTTCACTTTCAGTAGATAACATTTAACTCCATAAGTTTAAGAATTATAGTAAATTTACCAATTATGAAGTTATGACTTTCATCACCTTTTAGAACAGTTAACATTTTTAAATTCGCTTTGACAGCATTTGTAGTTAGGGCGGGGTTGAAAGTAATAAACAGTTGTTCAAATACATCAGGAAAAACAAGAAATCATTTTGTTTTTAGTATTTTTGGCTTTTTTATTGATTTTAAACGGGTGCACAAAGTTCTAAAATTAAATGGCCACTGCCTATCACGTCATAGACTAGACATGACACCAATAGATTATTTTGGTTGAGTATTTGTTAAAAATGTTGATTAAAGCTAAAAACCAATTGGTAATGTTTCAAAACATATGACGTTTTAGTTGTCACAAAATATACAACAATTTAATAAATATATCACATGTAAATTGAAAAATTAATAAACTGTAATAAAATATTTTTACGTATAGGTACTTAATATAACAATATTATTTTATCAAGCTTAATTCACAATACTTTCAAATATTGAGTTTATTTTATTGTTGCGCCATTATTAAATTTAAGTTCCCTGTGTGCATAAACATGATTTCTATGCGAAGTATCTTAGATATCTCAGGGATGTATGCAAATATTATCAATAAATATAAATTAAAAGATATATATTATTGATTTGTTTCTGAATGATAATCGACAAGTGGCTCAATTTTTACAACCGACAAATCAACAAGTGGCTCAGTTTTTACAACTGACAAATCAACAAGTGGCTCAGTTTTTACAACCGACAAATCAACAAGTGGCTCAATTTTTACAACCGACAAATCAACAAGTGGCTCAGTTTTTACAACCGACAAATCTACAAGTGGCTCAATTTTTACAACCGACAAATCAACATCTTGCACACTATTTGATTTTAATGTTGGATTTGAATCAAAAGTTGAATTGTATTGGCGTGTGTCATTCATTACTGCAGTATACTCTTTACTAGGACCAATTGGTACTGGCATAGCAGATTTTTTTAGAAATTTGACTGTTACTTCAGAATCCTGTGCCGATGATTTGGTATGAAGTAGGTTTTCAGAGCTGAAATGCCTTTCACACACAACATTGTCTACAGACAACATTAAACCCAAATTTGAACTCCATTCATTTACATTTTCCTAAAAAATAAGCAACAAAAATAACAATGAATGGACATCAAAAATTATATTAAAAAAACATTTATGAATGGTTTTAAAAATTACTTTTGTTACCGCAAATAAGGAAGTATTTTCAACCATTTCAACAGTATTAGTTAAACATCCCGGTATACAACAATAACTTTCGAAATCCTTAATTAATAAAATCAAATAAATAAGGCAATTAGGCAATAGCATAAAAATTATCTAAATATTTTTGAAAATGTTATTGTTTGGTAAAATATAATTATATCCTAGATAGTTTTTTACCCCACAAATAATATTTTAGAATTCCAACAAAATAACTTACATTGATATTCTTTATTTAAACATGCAACATTGTTTATAATTAAACTTCAAATATCAATAAATTAAATTAAATTAATAATTACATTTTATTCTATAATTGTTTGTTGTTTTGAAATAAAGTTTATTGAATACATTTATTTTATTATTTAATATTTATCATTTGAATGTGTAAGTACATAGGTCCCAGGTTTCTGACCCTCCCCTCACTACACGCCATTGATCAGATTTTTAACTATATTGTTCCTATTTTAGTTTTTTTTTTTTATTATAACTAAATCGAAATATTTCGGATAATATGAATTATTTTAATTTGTAACGTTAATAAGACAAAAGACAACAAGGGGTGACTAATTTAATGAAGTAGCTCCCCAGACATAGAAATAAGTTCGTTTTGCACCTATTGGCCTCTAAAGCTAATAAAAAAAAAGAAGAATAAAAAAAATAATAATGTGTTATTGTTATAATTAAATATAATATATTATACTTTAAACCTTAGCACAAAGAGATGAGTCAATATAAACCAATTTGAGATTTTGGTTAGATTCCACATTCTCAACATTATTTGAAGATGGTTTATTTAGATGAACAAGCTGGTTTTTGACTGGTGATTGTTTCGTTACACAATTAAGTCCACAATTCACAGGTGAACTTGTTGATGGAATATTTATTGCATCTATTTTAACCGTTAAAATTATAAATCATTATTATTTTTTATAAGTTTAAATATATACATTATATTTTATTATATTCATATATACATGGTGATTTTTAATCATACTCACCCCCATTTTTCCCTTTAATAATACATTTAAAAAGACCATATTTTCATATTCCTGATATTATTTAATTTCTTATGGAGTGGCCTCTGGTGATGAAAACTTATTTTTTTTTCAAATATAAGACCCCCTTCACTTTTGTACTATAAAATGTTAAACAAATGTTTTTTTGGAAAATGTTGATCTAAATCATAGTTCTTATGAGTAGTTACTAAGTTATTATAATACAGTGATAATTCCGTTTGAAGAACTTCAATTTAACAAAATATTTTTGAGAATCATATCTAGTTAGAACCAAATTTTTTTTTAATTCCCAGTGATACTTCGTAGTATGAAAGTTTCACTGTATATATTTTTAAGGATAATAATCCAATTAAAAATGGTTTTTGTATAAATATAAACATTATGTAATATTTATTTATTCTAGGATCATTTTTACAAAATATTTATATTGATGGATCAATAATAGTTATTAACTTTTCAAATTGTCTAGGCCCCATATCTACTAAACCTATTGTCACGGACATAATATCTTTAGTACACAAAGTTATATAACTTGAGAACTACTAGCTTGAATTTTTTATTTAAATACATAAAAATTCTCAAAAATGTATCGGCTTTATAATTAAAAATTAAAAGGAGGGAGGAAGTTCCTATTTTAAAAGTAGAAATGTGTATTGTCACTGGATCATCCTTAAGTGGTACTAAAAATCTAAAGGATTAAAAAATGTGGTCCTCAAGTGTATATATAAATTTCAAAAATCACAAATTTGAATATACAGATAGGGCGAGAGTGCTTAAAAAATAACCCTGTACATTGGTATCTAAAAATATGCCTCACACATTTAAGTATGAATAAATATAACTATTATAGAGCATTAAGTTTCAATTCATTTTTTTTTCTTTTTAAAAGAAAAAATCTAAGGATTATTACATTTTATAACAAAGTACAGCCTTGTTACTTACCTAAATTATATTTAAAAGAACACTAATTAATAATAAAATACAATGAATACAAAATAAAATAATGCATTTATTTCTTACCATTATCCAAAAATATTGATGGAATAGCACCAGGTTTTAATCTGTTTTTCAATCTAGTATTCTTGAAACAATCAGCCAAAAAGTGTGCACTACAAACTCTCACATTTCTTCTTACTTTTTTGGTAGGATCTACAGCTAATCCACATTTTTCTATCCACTTTTTTCTCAGTGTGAATTCACTAGGGTATCCAAAGAAACTAAGATTTTTTGAACACCGGTTTAAGCAATTTTTTACTGAACAACGTACTCCATTGCTCAAAGTGTGGTCCTTTAAAATTTAAACATATTATAGTTTATTGCAAATAAATTATGAAACAGCTAGTTATTGACAATATAAAAGTATAAATTAACATATAATATGAGATAAATAAATTCTTGAGTGTTATAAGTTTATAGCATTTAATAGTGTAGTTTGTATAAAATATAATTTTGTAAAGTTAATATAGTCGTAATAAGCGTCTTCTAATTTATTGTTTTACTGTTTTCGCATTATGCTTTTAACTTAGTAGTTTGTTCTTTTTTCTGTTTTAGTGTATTACAGTTTTACTTAATAGTAAATAATAATTTATATATACCTATATTATTCACATAAATGATATGCAAGATAGGTTATATAAATACTTAAAATTTTTACTTCAAAATATGGTAGTATCTAGTATGCTAGTATATTTATTATAATAGTTGTTATTTATAGGTAGGGTTCGGATTTGAAAGCAATATAATCAATAAAAAAAGCCTTTAAAATGTGAAATGGGACAAAAAACGGGATTTAATTAAAAATTAAATATACTAACTAGTTGGTATTAACAAAAAAATGCACAACCATGTACTTAGATAAGCTGTCTTCAGTAAAACGTCGACGGTTTGGGCTTAAAATATTTTTGTACAATGAAAACGATCTTTACTAAAGCTAGTGTGTTGGTTAATAAATAAAATAAAATAAAATAAAATTTTGCTAAACCATTGCAAGACAATTATTGGATAATTTTGTTAAAAAATTATAAAATTTGTATGGGAGCCATCTTATATCACATATTGAGCATGGATAAGCCACATATGTGATTTTTATATCAAATTTGACTCACTGTATAATTGTTCTATGTTCTCTTTTGAAAACTACATGAGCACATTAAAAAAGTTATTAAGAAAACCAGACAAGTGTTTTATCCAAATGGTTAAATTACGTCATGAAACAAATTTTATTTTCAAAATGAAATACCTGCAGCTTTCCATTTTTCTGTATCTCATAAACATGGAACCAATTACAGAAAATATTCAAGGATCACAGTTCACCACATTAAAAATGCAACAGTTTATAATTAAAACAAATACAGCAGCTGACAGTTTTCTTTTGAAACATAATAAGAGTGTTCTTTTGATGTTTTAATTCAATTTTATTTTTATTGTGTCACATATTATTAAGCATTATTTTGTTTTATAATTTATCAGATGATGAAATGGATAATAGTGATTAAGATCTAACTTATAGTCCACGTCACATAGAAAATAATACTCATCATGGCTAGCAAAAAAAATAATATTGAAATGAAATCTGCATTTAATTATTGTATTTTAATATAGGGTGGTACTTTAACAATCATATATCTAGATTAAATATAACTATAAATTATATAACTAAATATCAACTAAATTTGACAATTATAATATTATGTACTTGATAAAAGTTGTAAATTATGAATTATGGCTATATCATTAATACCATTTGAATAAAAAATGAATTTTATGTTAACATTAATGTTAATTTGTTAAATGTATACGATGATGTTGCTAACAGAGTTGTACTGTAAAATAAAAAAGTACATGTTTATTTTATAGTTTATATTATGTTGAAAATATTGTTTTTCTAAAATTAAGTGGGTACCTCTAATAATTAAAATAATAATTATGTAAAAATTAAAAAATACAGGTAAAAAAATTTAATTATAATATTTCTATTTAACTCAAAAGAAATCTAACAATAACACTTAAATATATTATGATTACCTTAGTGGTTGATGACACTGACGCTAAGTTGCCTTCATAGATCATATCCTCATGAAGTGTAGGCAGTTTTATCTGTCTACCTGAACATCTTGGTGATTCAATATCACTTACATCAGCATATTGTACCTCTCTGTAAAATTCTGAACTTAAGTAATCACTTTCATCATAAGAAGCCAATTTTATACATCTTTAAATAATTGTAAAACAAAATGTTGTCTATTACAATTTCATTAACTCACCTTAAACGATTTGGTTCCCTCGGAAAAAACTCATTGTTGCCCATTTCAATATCATTACTTTGAGTACAACTATATAAAAATAAAGATATCATGGAAAATTAAAAAATTTACTAGAGACCAAGAAGCATTACTTAGAACAATATTCATCACAATTTTTGACATATGGTTGAGGAATAATATTTTTTTTTAAATATCGATTTCTTCCTGTCCTATAGTTTTCCTTTAAAAAATGATCGCTACATATATGATACCAATCGTAATAATGATCAATTCCATACACTTTAAGCCATTCGCTTCTTCTGGATTCATTTTTAGGAAATCTATAATAAAACAAGTATCAGTTAATACAATAATTGCAAGTAATTGGGGAATAAATGAAAACAATATGGACATTTTCTAGGCTAAACTGGTTTAAAATTATCACACATTATCGAGCATTGAGATAATGAACCATGTCTATAGAACACTGCTAAGATCTTAGTTCTTTTTTCTCATAACGGTTTGAGGGAATATATTTCCACAAAACAATAGATACTCACTTATGATAAATTATATCACGACGAGTGCACTCAGAAGAATTACTGCACACTACACACTGCTTCATTTTTAAAACTTGGTGTTACAAATTATCAAAAACTTTAAAATAATTAATACAACCCTAACAAGACCAAATTGACAAGGCAGATATTAAAGTTGGTTTTAACAATAGTTATCTGTATTTTATGCAGTTGGAACTTAAATGAGAGAACTCGATCGATGAACGTTGCCACTTGTCAGCTTTGATCACTCGGTCTCATTATGTAATCCGCACGTCCTGCATTTCGATACTTGTGTTTTGATGAGGAAGTTTTCTCAATATCTCCAAGCACTGTACAAATTACATGAATGAAACTAAGAAAATAGTTTGAGTTGAAAACAAGTGTTTATTATTTATGGAAAAGAAAAGATATCCCGCGTCCTTTTTCACTTAAACTGTATACAATGTCACAATGACGTGTAATGTTTACAGAGTATACGTCAGCATTCAAAAAAAATATATCATATTATCTCAGCTTGAAATAAAGAAAAAATCACATTATCAGTGGCCGCCGAATTCGATTAAATTTGATATCATCTATACAACTATACCGTGTTCGGATGTAGTTCGGGGCGGTCCGGCGTGACTGCGCTGTTCGAGTGTACCGAAGTACACAGCTCACGAGCACTAGATGATACAATCAACTTTGTACAGCAAACTATTATGTACAATGTTATAGGTATATCCTCGTAACACAAATATCCAAACACCTCACTACCCAACCTAGCCGACCATATTATTATATGCCCAGACTACAACTAGTGTAAGGTCTAGGGATATAACCCGTAGAATGCAAATCGACTATCCTAATGGCTATCAATAAGTAGATATTATTCTAATATGTTTTTACCACGGCTTTAGATAAGCTTCGATCTAAATCCGTGGCTCTTATGCATAATAATTTTAATTTTTATAAATTTATACACGGATAACTGGAATACTCATCAGTTATCAAAATGTGGGTAGAATTAATGTATAATAATAAAAGAAACATGATAAGATTTTGCTATACAACCATTCATGATCATTATCATAGTATAGTGGTCGATACTCGAGAACGCTTATATTAATATGGCTTTCCAAAAAATTAACAATCTCTACGTTGTTATCGTGCCTGTTAGCCATTAGCAATGCACGGCTATATATTTATAGAACATAATAATAATACTCCAGTATTTATTTATTATTGTATTCCCCGGCTCTCTTCGAAGTTTACGAATTTACTATTAATGAATTTTATTATAAAAAGTATTTAAGATTATTCAAATTCAATATGTGAGATATTCTAAACTAAAACGCATGAGTTCCCTAACTTGAGTTTCCAATGTTTCCATCATGCAGGAATCCAGGCTTTAATGGTTTTTAAATAGTAATACAGCACTATATAGTAGACAGTGGTCATTATTTATTATAATCATTTAACATTATCTATGGGTATTGGCGTGTGCAAATCTATTTCGCATGTTGTGCACAAGCTAAATATATGGATTATATCTACATTGGCCGCCTCAATTCATTTTTTGAAGTTGTTAACCACATAATTGTGTTAGCATACTCAATTCAAAAATGTTCGAAAAAAATTGCCTAAACTAATATGTAGGTACTGTTCAAAAGTGACGGAAAATAATATTACATATTACACAATATTACATTTATATTACCTATAAGTTAGGCAATTTATTAGGTTTTCGGTATGTTAGCTTAGTTCTATAGTCACATAATGTTCCCAGCAAGTTAAAAATATTAAAAATGTATTGGAATATCCTTCGTACAATGTACCTACTTAGAACCATTAAAAACCAAAAAACAAAGATACGTTCACAATTTTTTTATAGCCATTATATTATGTCAAATTTTGATGAAATTGTATATATAAAGGAAATTTATTTTAAAGATGTTTGAATATTAATATTCAAATATTGTCCGTATGGGACTTTTAAGGAAGTTATAGGTATTTACATTATACATTATATACGAACCCTTAACGTGGGCATTGTTGGTAATTTACGCGCTCTATCTTATATACATAAAATATCACAAAAACAAAGAATATAATTAAGGAAGGGGAATGTCTCTCTGCTGTATAGTAGGTATCGAGTGTACCTGGTGATTGAGTAGTTAATTAAGTCACTGTAATGGATGTGTTAAATTTGATGTCTTCAATGAATTTAATATTTTTTTCATTGACTGATCTAATTTTTTTAGGTATATGATTAGAAGTTTGTGTCAAAATTTTTGTCCATTTGAATTTTTTTAATATTTCCAAGAAGGAATATGTGTCTGGATAAGGTGTATAAAAACATGAATTAAATTTAGAATGGAAGTTTTCACACGCATTTGTTGTTCGTTCACTGCTACTTCGCATTGCTGCCCATGTGTGAGAAGGGAAGGCTGACTATGGATCAATATAGTTTTCTACGAGATAATTCATAAATTGATTTAGTTTTTCATCATCAGGCTTGATAGACCTAAAATCCTCAGTAAAAATTATTTCAATATCGTGTTATATGTTTGTTATCCAAACATATTATGTATCAACAATTTGTGACTAAAAATTAACAAACATTTTTAATTATAATATAATTTTTTATTCATGCTGTATACTCTTACAATCATATCTAATTAGTACGTTTCTATATTTATTTATAAAGCAAGTTTTAAAGCAGTAGTACCGAAGGACACAAAATTAAAAATATTTCATATTGGTACCTGTAGGTACCTTTGAATTTTACGTATTAATAAAGTATACTTATTTTTTTATATAGAATATCAATAAATAATTGCATATTAAGAAAATGAAGTGAACTTTTTAAAACAATAAAACTTTTTTATTTCTATTATTTGCCTGACTTGAAATAATAATGACGATAAAATATAACACATATTAAATGGAAAATGTCACCATTGTGGATAACCTCTTACTACCTATCGGTGATGATGGAGTACTATTAAATGATAAGTATACATCTATAAATTTTATAATTATTTTGATACTTTCGTAAAGGCTGCGTCATATTTTACTATTATTCGAAAAAATAAATATACACACCTATAGAAGTAATTATTAATTAGTTATATAACAATAAAAACATAAATAAATACAATAAAGGAAAGTACAATAAAAACGGATAAGATAATAAATAGACTACATTAAGACTATATACACAGGTACATTACAAGGCTATAGGTCACTAGTTTTATTTAACAACCATATTTGAATAGTGTTTATATATTTTATAAGACGTACTGTTAATAATCTTTTACGAATTTCGATCTAAAAAGTAACTTACAACATTTTTAAAATGTCTAATGGCTGTATAAATAAGCAGAAGTTTACAAAAGCTGCGGAAAAACAAAAAAAAAGTTAGTTAAAAACGTGAATATTTGAAGGCACCGGACCAGTAAATTAAAAATAAAACAACAATTATTTATTTTTTTTTTTATGTATTCTTTCATGTGTGCAAAAAGGATCATTTATTATACACCTTCATTTTATTAGCTATGTTTTAAATATAATCAATATTCTTAGCAAACAATTACAAAACGACAGTGGGACCCTTGGTCAAGTAGCCAGTTTAATAAATGCAGTCATAAAAACTTTTGAAGATAGTCGAAATCAGAGTAAAATATATATGACAATTTGGGAAACTATAGTAACATTTTCTCAACAACATAATATAGAATTAGAAGTCCCCAATAAAAGTAATAAATAGTTTAATTTTAGTAAGGTTATTAATTGATTATAACATATATCATATTTTCATTAATAATAGTATCTAAACGGAAAATAACACAGCCTCAATTTCTGAAAAATTTTTTTGTAACTACAACAACTGCAGCTGAACACGAGGACTCTGATAATGAAACTAATTTAATTGATTACTGGAAAGTACATGGTTACTATCCAATAATAGACGAGGTTGTAAATAATCTGAAGACAAGATTTTCTGCGGAGAGTTTGAAGTGGGCAATTTCTATTGATCACTTTTTCAATCTGGACTATGAAAAAAGTTCATTTTTTATTCAACAATATAAGGTATGTTAAATGTAAATAAATAAATCAACTTAAGTGAAAACTTATAAAACTAATGTAATCAATAACTGAAGCATGGAAGTACTAACTAACTGTCTTATTACTTAAAGTTGTATTAATAATGTGTTCTAATTAATATAGGATTTACTGAAAGTTGATGTGAATTCACTTCAAGCTGAAATGATGGTTGCCAAAAACTGAATTCAAAACTATAATAATAAACCTGAATAAAAAAATCAAATAAATTAATTCAAAAAAAAATATAACAATTTCAACTTTTCCTAATGTATATAAACTTTTAAATTTAGCTCTGACCTTACCAATTTCTTCAGCATCATGTGAGAGGTCATTTTTGACAATGAGACGTATCAATACATATATACGGTCAACTATGACTCAAGACCGTTTTTCCTCACTGGCAATACTAAATATTGAAAGAGATATTTCAAATAATATTGATCCTAATGATATATTAAATATCTATTCAAAAACTAATAGACGCTTAGAATTATAGTTGAAAATAAATAAATGTCTTATTTTCATTTAATTTAGTGTTTTTATTTTATTATTATTAAGTATTATTATTTTTGCAGCCCCCCCCCCCCAATATATTTGATCACCCTACGCCTATGGCACCAGTGCAATAACCAGGTACGTCCAAATTGTCAAATTTTTCAAAAGACAATAGAAACCTCTACATTTTGCTATTGAAATGTATAAGAAAAGGTTGAAGTGTTATTATATTAAATGGAATTTGATAAATTGAAAATGATGGATAAGATTATAGTTGTTTTAATGTTTAGCCAATATTACAATAATTACAAAACTTGACAATATGTTAATTTATAGTCGATGCAATAACAAGTTACGTCCAAATCATAACTGGTTATAGCACCAAATTTTATAAAAAAAAATTTAACATAACTGACCCCCAATTTATGACTAAATAAAATTATATTTGCTGGAATCGCAAACCAGTATGTTATAGAACAGTAAAATATATTTTAAAAATCATAACTAGTAGGAACAGTGTTAATTAGGACATAAGAAATCGAGATAAATATTACACAGGAACATATTATTCGAGAAAGATATTAAATCATCGTCGCCATTGTATTTTCACAGTTAAAGCTCTTATAATGTATAAACATTAATATTATAAACTAATAAATAAATAATTATATTTTGAATGAAAAAATAAGAATGTATTAATATGTAGATAGTCCTAAATGGGTATATAATATGAGAAGCCTATATTACATTTTTAACTCTTAATACATTAATAAATAAAATGCAATGAAATAGTAACAAAAAAATCTGAAACTTTTGTAATTGTAATAAGTAGAGCACATACGTAGTATTAAAAACTAGTAAAGTTAATTGCAATATTACACTAAAAAATTTAAAAATTGCACAAAAAAATTACAATGTTTTGTTATAAATACTTTAACTAACTGTTATTAATTTATCATTAATTTGTTATTACTTTACAGTTTACATTAAGCTTTGAATACAATTTAATAAACAATAATTTTACATTTTTTTACACTATATTTTAATTTAACAGTCAAAACTTCTAACTTAAACATCATTGCATGAGATTATAAGTGTTAATACAATTTAAGGGATAACATCAGAAAAAAAATTAAAAAATTGTAAGCTCTTTATGTTTAAAGAAGCGAATACAATTTAAATACTGTTATAAAAGATAGAGTACCATATAATAAAATAATATTGAAGTATTTTAAAGGTTCTTAAAATATTAAAGTAATCCTACATTAATTTAAAAATGAAAAAGAGTACATGGATAACAATTAAAGTATTTTACAAAAATCCAAATGTCTTATAAATACCCTTAAAAATAGTTAAAAACAATAAAAATAATGAATTCAATTAACTACATGGATTTATAATATTTATAATTCTAGAAATATTTAAATTGGATAACATATCTCAACGGTTTATGGTTACTCTTACAAATATCAGATTATTTTTAAATTTTATCAATTATTTGTAGAAGGCTCTCTAACTGTTTGATAGTTGTAATAGGATTATTAAATTTGTATTTTCTGTCATATATAAATATAATTGGTACAAAGCTATTAAAAAAATAATTTTTTTCAGAACTGTTTCAAATTTGTCTTGTTGATAAAAAGTTGTTTCATTTTGTGCACTAATATATATTCTCTTCCAAAATAAACTTGGAAGTTCAACACTTTTAGAAATTATATAAATAATTCCACTATCTTCCAATTTAAAATCGTCTGTATTGCCATCATCAATTATTATACCTTGTGAGGTATAATATTATGTACTATAGTCAGAACTTGAATCATATTGTATATCTGATTTTGTGGCTAATGAATAACATTTTGAAATTACTGGAAGCTTTATTTCAGGAAATTTAGATGAATTAGTTTCATTTGTGAAAGGGGTATGTTTTAAATTTATAACTTTATTGTCAATTGATTCTGGACTAATTACAGAATTAGAAGAAAATTTATCTGGCATTTTTAAGGTTAAAGTTGATTTTGGCTCATATTGTAATGAACTCTTATGTGATATATTAGACACAGAACCACTTGAAGTGGATGGAAGACTATGTGTACGACTAAAAGACAAAGAACTACTATTTGTAGTTGAGGGAGGTTTATGTTTGTGTTTTGGTTCTAATGTAAACGATACAGAACTTTTAACAGATGTTTTTGAAGATGAATCTACTGATGGTTTGATTATTTTGGAATTCTCAATTGGAGTGATGGTCAACGAACTGTTGGTTGAAATTTTCTTAATTTGTTGTATATGATCTGCTTCAACTGGTGGAAAATCATCAAATGACTTGTAAGTAGATGTAGAACACTCATTTGTATTACCTGAAAGATTATTAATTTACAGTATTTGATTGTAATGTTGGATTTAAATGATAAGTTAAAATGTATTTTAGCAAGAATATTTTACATACCTGGTACAATGTAGCTAGCATTAGATGCTGATTGCATACCATTAATTGGTATTGGCAAAGCAGAATGTCTTAATGATTTTACTGTTTCTTTTAAACCATTTACCAATAATTCTGGATAAAGTATGTCTTCTTTTCTGAAGTGTTGTTCACACACAATATTATTTACAGTTAACTGAAAACCTAATGCTGAACTCCACTCATCTACACATTCCTATAAAATAAGCAATACAAATTTCAGCGAACGGACATCAACATGTATTTTAAAACCATATCTATGAATGATTATAATAATTACTATTGATGGTGCGAAACAGGAAATATCTTCAACCTCCTCAAAATTAGTATTAGTTTTGCATCCTGGTACAACACAATAGGCACAAAAATCCTAAATTAATAAAATTTTATTTATTAAATTTATTATGTATATATAAATGTAATGTAATACTAAAATTTTTAATCTTTAATCTAAAATAACTAAGACTAATTCTTACGTGTACTATGGTACATGATTATACTTTCAACACTGATATACTAAAAAATAGTTTGAACTTTTTTTTATATAAATACTGAAAACAAATTCTATGTTCAGTCAAAAACTTGAAAATTGAATACAAGTTCCTTATAAGTTGTTCTACGCACATTTTTTTTTTATTTCATAGCCATTTAAAGTTTGACACATTTTACCATACTGAAACAAATTTAAAAACAATGGGAAGTTGCTCTGCTGTATATGTTGAGTGTTCCTCCTTATTGAGTAAGTAACTTTAATTTATGAGTTAAATTTCAATTCAATGATAAATCATTAGGAGATAGTCAGTCCTCTTAAATTAATTAGTAATTTAGTTTTGTTATTAATAATACGGTAGAAGTGATAAATTATGGTAGGCAAAAGTTATAGAAAAGTAATCTAAATAATATTTTGAATAAGTTATAATAAAATTGTGTTTATTTACTGATAGATTATTGGGATTTAGCAAGATCTTCTTCTGAGGAACATTGTACTAAATGTTCGAGCATTAGCTATAAAATTTGAATATTAAATAAACTTAATTAATATTATTATCTACAAATTAAATATTAATTTTTGTGATTTAGACAAATTGTGTCAACATTTTAACTTAATACGCTAAAAATAAAATGCTATTAGAACAATTTCTGAGGGTTCTTGTAATAAATTTAACTCAATTCTATATTTTAACAATTTTAAGAAAAACAATATCATTGTAAAATCAATATATCCATCGCTCTGCTAAAAATCTAACAATATCTAATGCACAACAGATTATAAACTATATTGTTCACGTTAAAGTTTTAATTAATTTTAAACAAAAACAAAATATTTCTTATAAGAAATATTATTTTTTGTTTCAAGGTAATAAGACAAAATACAACCGTGGGTAGACCACAAAATAAAGTAGCCCAAGATAGAGTGAAATGGAAGGAAGTTTGTTTTGCAGCTATGGGCCTCAAATAGCTAATATAAGCTAATAAAAGAAAATATAAAAATGTGTTATTCTTATAATTAAATATAATATATTATGCTTTAAACCTTAGCATAACGAGTAGTTGAGTCTATATAAACCAATAGAGGAGTTTGGTTAGATTCCATATCCGCAAAATAATTTGAAGATGAACAAGATGGTTCATTTAGATGAACAAGCTGTTTTTTGACTGTTGATTGTTCCTTTACATGATTAAGACCGCTATTGACAGGTGAACTTGTTGAGTGAATATTTCTCGCATCAATAACATTATCTGTTGACATTATACATCATAATGGATTGTTAAATATTATTTCATTTAATAACAAAAAAAAAAACCTTGTACATACCTAAATAATAATATTTATAGAATGCTAATTAATAATTTAAAAAGTTAATACAAAATAAAATAACAAATTATTCATTTATTTCTTACCATTGTCTAAAAATAATGATGGTACTGCACCATGTCTTAGTATATTCTTTTTTTTAGTATTGGTAAAACAATCGTTTTCAAAATGAGCACTACATATTCTGTAATGACATAATGCTTCATCAGTAGGATCTACTGATAACCCACATTTTTCTATCCATTTTTTTCTCTGTTTGAAATCTTTGGGGTAGCTGAAGAAACTTAGATCCTTTGAGTGCCTGTTGATACATTTGTTAACGGAGCAGAGAACTCCATTTCCCAAAGTGTGTTTCTTTAAATTTAAATATATAATTCATTTAAACAAAGACATTAAAAATATTAAACAAAAAAATACTAAAAATAGCAGCTAGGGTTTGTTGACAATTACAAAGTACAAATTAAAATATAATACGAGGTAAAAATATTTTAGCAATATAACATTCAATAATCTAGTTTGTGTAGAGTCTATATATTTGGGATTGTCTATAGATTATAAAAACATAATATTTTGTGTAGAAACTAGAGCCTAATGGTTCATAACATTTTATCTCATTACCATCGGTACTTATATTCAATAAATACCTATTCATAAGAATGGTGACATTGATTGCTGTTCCAATTATAAATCCAGCACCCTAACCTTAGCTGTTTAAAAATGTATTTTAGAGAAATGCATATAAATGAGATTTACCAAATTAATAACTGAACATAACTTTTTTGGTAATCATCAATTTTGCTTTAGGAATGGTATATTCAATGATGCACTCTACTTTCAACCTAATTTATTTATGATAAGTTAGATATAAAAAAAAAGTATTTAACTTGGTTATAGAATACTATGTATTGGACTCCTCAAAAACTCTTTTAATCTAATTAATAAAATTGACATCAAAAGAAAGAATATATGATACATCTAGTGATTAATTAATGATTTTTAAATAAATAATAGTTCTCTAATGATTTTAATAAGATTGTTCTGTACAAAAATTCATGTTTAAGAAGCAAAAAGATTGTCCAATAAAAATAAAAATTGATATACTCTACTCACCAAAACTTATATAATATGATCAGCCCGACATTCTCAATTTCAAAACTAATTATATACTGAATATTAATAAAATTATGTTTAGATATAAGAATAGTACTGTTACTTCTTTCCATAATTGTAATAAAGAGTAATATTAATATAGTACTGTTTTTAAGTATTTGTTTGAATTTAGAATACATGTAAATTCTATCAATAATGTTATAGAATTAAAAAATCCTTTGTTTCCAAAAATAAAAATGTTGCTATACTTTTCTATTTTAGATTATGTAATTTACAATACAAATTTATTTTATTGGTGTATTTGACGACAGAGAGTCCCTGAAGGATAGCCCTCTCCCTGAATCTACTCATTTTTAATATAACTTGTTTATCACTTCATTAATTTATATTATTCTGTATCAACTTTTATGCTAATTAGAATTTCCTACATTTTATAACAAAAATCACAATAAAACTTCATCATAAAATCGCTTAGCAGAGATTTTCAAATTTTCAATGAATATATTTTATACACATTCATTGAAAATATATTTTCTGTTATTGATTTAAACAGCAAAAAGTATTATGTAATATTTTGTCTGCTCTATTTTTATAAGTACACTTGATGATTTCAAACTAATTAATATTTTAAAATATAGCATGTTGCGGCTATCAAATATTATTTTACAGGACATAAGTTTTGTATAATTTTTATAGGTAAAACTACCACTCCTATTGGTCAACCACCAGTTCTAAAGTTCTATTCTTCAATAACTGAAAAACTGTAATCTGTATCTACCACATATGTTTATAAAGTAAAAATTAACATTTGAATTCAATGTTTTAATTTGTACGTTGTACCTAATAAGCAAACAAAAATATTATAGATAGCAATAACAAACATTTTTGTAACAGTCGGAAGAATAATCATCAATAATAGTCATTATCAAGCTAAGCAAATAATTTTAAAATATATTTTGACAGTCAATCAACTTGATTATTTATCAAAACAATATTGAATGTTAACTATTAAAGAAAGATAAAATATTTACAGAAATTCAATGCCGGGATAATTGGACCTGGAATACTATCAGAAAGGAATATTCAAGTTTGATACACTTTTGGACAAACTGGGACTTATACCAACCCTAACATACTTATACATTAGATATATATCTAATAAGTATCATCAAACCTTGACGTAGGTACTTATTTAAAATAGATGCAACTTATTAGTACTTAAACAATATTTTATAAATATGCTATCATAGTACCCTTTAAAATATTTTTAATATATTTTAGGAACTTAAAAGACATGTGACCATAACTCTTTTATATTGTTATTACCTCAATAGTATCTAGCATGGCAGGTATTACATCTGTTTCAATTATTGTTGGAGTTTGTATCTCAGTTTGGAGTCTTGGCATTTTTCCATAAATCACATTGTCATTAATTTTTCTGCTTAACTGTTTTGGTGCATCAAAATTATTTATAACAGTATCTTCAATATTTTTCCCTCTAAAAAAAAATTGATTCTCTGTAATCACTTACATCATAATAAGCAAATTTTCTCAGTTTTTAAATAACAATTATTGTAAAAACAAAATGTTGTTTTGTACAACTTTCATTAACTTAGGTAGGTACCTTAAAAGATTTTGTTCCATTGTTAAAATTCGTTACTTCTGTCTTCTAGTATCGAAATAATTATTTTGAGTAGTAAAACTATATAAAAAAAATATATTATTGATAATAAAAATTTAACTAGAGATTAAGAAGCATAGGGAAAATATTTGCATTGCATCTTTGATTATAAGATTGTGAAATAGTGTTTGGAAATAAAAATCACCTATTTATTCCTGGCCTATAGTGTTAAAAAATGATTACTACATGTAGGTACATTTCCAATCGTACCAATGACCAATTCCAAAAACTTTAGCCATATATTCTTATGTATGCATTCTTAGGAAATGTAATGTATACGACACCTGTTGTATTCCGGTCTCCAATAGTCCGATTCTTGTGTTTTTTTCAAAAAAATTATTCCGCCACGATCGGTGAACTACGCAGACGCGATGAACGATGTGGAAAGACTGTGCCGGCTAACAACTGCTTCATGTTTCTCGACGCGGTGCGCTGTTGCCAGTTCGTTCACATGCATCACACCACCACCACACCGCTTACACAATCGTTTGTGTTCAGTCGACGCGAGCTGCGTATCGTGTTCATCAATAGCCGCCGACCGCTAGACCGCGCACACAATATTATTAGTATAATATTATATTCCTACCGCTTAAGGAGTAAGGACGATCGACGTCAACTAAAAAATACAATAATACTATGGTAATATTTTATACGCCGCCCTGGGTTCGGTTGGCGGTGGGAGGATAACCGGAGAGAGACGACGCGATAAGCCGAGATACAAGGAACCTTGGTGCGGATGACGTAACAGTGACTCGGGACGAGGACTGTATAACGTGTGTGTATATAAAATATTATAATATTATATATGTGTGTATGTAAATATGTATGTATGTGTGTGCGTGCGTTTGCGTTTGCGCGCGCGCGCGTGTGCGTGTGTGTGTGTGTATGTGCCTTGTCCGTGTGAGATTCCGCCAGGTACTCCTATAGTGACCGCTGGCATTCCAAATATTTAGAGTCGAGTCACACCACAGCGGTTTCGTTTGCGCGCGTTCACTACGCACTCAGACTAAGTCGGTTAACAAATAACAGCGTCTCCGATGTAGTTTAAAAATAATCAGATAGACTGAGTAAAAAAATATAAGGCACCATCCAAAACTAACAAAAGTGAATCTAGTTAGTACTTTACGCAGGATCGGCTCCAGAGACATGGATAGTGGGAGACTGAGTAATTCATAATTTTGTTTTTAACAGTAAACAATTGTTTAGAAATACAGCCAGTGACTTTAGAGTGGTCAAAATGGAAAATTCCCTGGATTATTCAAAAACGTCGGAATAAACTACACAAAAAATTAATAATGATTTTTCGCAAATTCAGTTTTTGTCAAAACCGATTTAATTTTTTTGGTGTAACTAAAATACTTACAACCATAGATACTTTAAATTTTCATCGGATGTTTAAATTACCATTTTCTAAACACCAGTTTAGAAAATATTTTTTTAAAAATATTTCAACTCTGTTCTAGATATTTTTTTTTATCTATATTTTTTCACTAAAACGGTCAAGGTCTTTGGCAATGCTCATCACAAGTGGGTAGTAGGGAGACTCTCCCCTAACACGGGGAGATCTTTCGATCTATGTATACCACTATATGCATTAGTACCACCACCTTCTTCTAGAGGAGACATGTGTGGTCTTCACTTCAAGTGAAGTGGGACCTAGTTGGAAACCAGATGACGCAATCGGACGACAGCATGGGAAAAATGTGATCACATAACCACACAAATTTTTTTTGCATTTTACTATGAATCAAACCGATGACTGTGAGAGTCGTTGTCAGCTGCGTGACCGCAGTGCCAATCCCCGACCTCTTTTCAAGTTATTAGAACATTTCGATTTTTATTAATTTGTTTTAATTATTTTTGATAAAAAATTTTTTGCTCGAAAATATTTGAAAATGTCATACTAGATTTCTCGTAAACAATTGTTAAGGGAAATTTAAAAAAAAATTTCACGTGAGACCAAAATAATTTTTACCAGAATAAGAATTTTTACAAAATTCATCAAAACCATAGAAACTTGAAAATTATTTTTTAATTAGAAATTCATTTTAGATTCTGAGCGGAGCAATATATTGATTTTACAATGATGACTTTTTTTTTAATTTTGAGTCAGTCAAACGGGTTCGATTTTTTCAACAATATCTTGTTCTATGGGAATATTGTTGGTGCGTTCGGGCGGTCACTGTTTGGAATTCTCAATAGTTTTCTGAGATTAAAGAAAAAAGTTTTAAGAGTAAATCCTCCAAATTTATTTTATAAGCAATTTAAGGTACTAATTTTGACAAAATACATAAAAACTACAAAAATTATGATATAATTACATCTAATTTAAAAATTATCATTTAAAAAATTAAGCTTAAGTAAATTGAATCTTTAAAATAAAATTATGATTAAAGTTTAAATATATAATTAAATTATCAAATACATTAATTTAATCACTTCTAATTACTATACAATGATAAAATACAATTTTTATCAAATTATGATAAAATTGTCTTAATATTTATGTAGCATTTGATTAAGGTTAAAAAAAACTTAAGATAATCGTTGATTTATTATACGTCAAAATATAATTACTTTTTACTTATTAAAACTAAATTATGCATAAGGATGTTCTTACATTGATAACAAGTACAAAACTTATATATTTTATGATTATTGTTACAGTAGAGCTTAAGTTTCTGGTACAGATGTTTTTAATTTTTTCTTCTTAATTTCTAGTGTTATTTGTCTCCTGAATTTTTCCATGTGTTTTTGTGAAAACTTTAATGGAGCATCTCTTGATAAATATTCAGCAAACATACAAACAAATACTCCACAATCCCAAAAATTTAATTGTTGAGGGCACTTTTTTACATTCATTAATAACATTTCATAAGGAAAATGGTCTCCTTTTTTGTCCTTATGTTCCAATGTCAAATATTCCATTATTAATTTTAAGCATTTAAAATTACGCCCATGCATGCTATCATAATACTGTATGGTTTTTTGTGTAAAGCAAACATAAACTAAACACCAGTGAGATTCATCGTGATGAATAGGTATGAACAATTTTTTTTTTGAAAAAATGTCTGTCTTTTTTGTCCACCGACAAACATTAGAATATCCATTGTTAGATAGAGCTTGGTAAAAAAATGTATTAAACGCATACACAGTGTTGGGTGAACGTTCTGTGATTAGATCCATATATTGATTTATAACAATATCATCAAAAAAAAGATGAGTGTAGTCAACCTTTAAATCACAGTCTTCAATGGATTCCACATCTTCGTTCTCAACCTAAAATCATAAAAATTGTTTATATAAAATATAACTTGTTTCATCTTTATACTAAAGATTAAAACAAAACAAATTAATTAAAACACAATCATTTTTAATATAGAAGTTTCAATACAGCACAATATTGTGCAAATTAAGACATAGGCATTTATTGTCTCCGTCTTAAAAACTTACAAACTCTAAAATTCTTTGTCACAGTAACACATTTCCCTCTGTAATTTCTACAATTAGAGTAAATTTACCTTTTATACAATTTAAAGATTTGAATATTATTCAGGGCATCTCGGAGACCTTGGTATTATTGTTTTTAAGTAAGCTATGATCATTTAAAAAAAATTCATACCTCCCTTCTTAGTTCTTAATAAAATATCAATAAAATTCTCCATGATGCCCCAGATAATAATTTTACATTTTAATTATATAAGAGGTGCCTAATTAACTCTAAATTTAGAAATAACAGAGTAAAATGTAGTATTGTGAATGCCAAATTTGCCATGATGTACGTTTACAAAATGGACATTTAATGTCCACTTAATGTACAAAAAAAATGTTAGTATAGGTTACTAAAACACAGAATTGTGAAACTACACTATTAATAAAACCATATTTTTTAAACAAAAAACAGGCTAAGCATAAGTCTACTGCTTAATGCAAAATTATAATTCTTTGAAACGAGACATAATTTAGATTCACTTGCCATCATCCATCAACATTTTTAAAATTTAAAAAATAAAATAAAATAATATAACATTTATCTAAATTTTCATACCTATGATGATTAAATATTTCTTTATTAGAATATTATTAAGAATACTCATTATGTTTCTACACTCAGTACATTCATTATCAACAATATCAATTTGATTGTCTTAAATTTAAGTTATACTTTAGTTGTGGTACTGAGTGACAGTGTTCCATGTTTTTGTATATACAATATACGTGGTATATAATATAACATATAAAAATACCCTATGGTGTTCTGATATATATTATACAGTAAAGTTAATTAACTTTTAACTGAATTTTAGTTTTTTATCTAGTATTTAAATTAACGATAAAACAGAGCATTTGAAACTCACTACTATACTTCTTGAAAACTATGAATTTGAATAATTATTCTTACGATCTAAGTCTAACCTTCAAGTTTTTATAAACTTAAGACTAGGAACAAAAGATTTTTTTAAAGTTTTCAGTAGATACACCTCTATTATAGCTCAACACATATAAGTATATAAACAATAGATGATTTATTTATATATTTATCTGCATAACAAATTATAATTACCATTTTATGTGAACTGTCCGTTCTGTGTTTGCAGGAGAATAATTCTCTTATATGCAGCCCCAAATAGTAAAAACTAAAATCAAATAATACAATACTATCATCGTTATGGGTACATTTATAAGCATTTGAGAAGTCTGAAAATGAAATTTGAAATTATTAAAATATAATCCAACATCATAACATCATATTTTACCTTTTTGACTATTAAGCGGTAATGTAGGTATAACTGGGATCACCTCCCAATATAAAATTCTTAAATTAATTTGGTACTTAAAACAATTATTACAATTAACATACTTAAGCACAATATGGATTATCAAATAATAGTCGTTTTCTTTTGCATCGAAATCGTGTACATCAGGCAAGGCAAACAACAAGCTGCACTTCTGCTCTGAACTCTGCAGCAGCCACTAGTTCAATAGTTACCAATTAGTAGTTTGTATGGTACAGACGACGCGCCGACATTCAATTAGGTACTAATTATACCTGTAAAATATCAATACCAAGACAAAATAAACCTTGTTATAAACATAACGTGAAATCACTAAATAGATCATTATCATTCATTACAAGTTAAAATTAATTGGATAACAAAAAACGATTGAACACTGTGTCAAATAATAAAATTAATTAATTATTTTCACGTAAAAAGACATTACTTAGATAATATTTAAGCATTTATTTATTTTTTTTTCTAAATCTTTTAGAAATTGTGTTATCAATATTATGACATGATATGATACAATCACTTATTGTTAACATAGCAGTGTTGTGATATAAGAGATAACACCATATCAATGAACGGTGATTTCTAGTACCAGGTACTCCGAATATGTATTATGATACTACGAACAATCAGTATTCCGATAACGATATTACTTCGGAAATATTCCTAAGAATAATAGTTGTTCCGAAAATATGCAACTACCTACGATAAATAATAAAAACCACTGCTTTGCATCACTAAAAAGTATTAAATCCATCATTAGTTATCTAAGAAAATCTAATAAAAATGTTGTTGTAAATACAATATTGCATACAACCCCCCCCTCAACCACCCATTGCATTTTAAATAACAGCTTACATTTTGGTCTTTGATAGTTTATTTTTATTTCAGTGTTTTAAAATCTTAATTTCTAGAAATGCATTATATGAAAGAAAATACAGTCATAAACCAAATATATAAAACGAAAATGTTTTAAAATAAAAAAATCCCAAATAAAATTGTCATTTTAAAAACTGGGTACCACTATACTATGATGTGTGAAATACTTTTTGTACATAAAAATCATTGTATAAGAGCTTAAAAAATTGTATTTGTATTGAAATCCAAGCCTTGTGTTATAACTGTTTTAAATCTTATATTATTAAATAACTAAAACGCAAATAATTTTATTTTCAAGACTCACAAATAGTTTTTATTAGTGACCAGTGTGCAGTGGTTTGATTAAATAATGAAGAGATGAGACGTAGATAGTAATATTTAATATACTTCTCACACATTGACGCGGTCAAAATGTATACGCTATATAAAAATACTACTAAAATTTTACTACTAACATAGTAAAATTATGTAATTACTCCTTTAAACACTTTGGGCAAGTAAATACGATTATTTGCAAAAGGAAATCTATTAAAAATGTTGTTGTAAATACAATATTGCATACACCCCCCCCCCCACCATTTGCATTTTAAATAATAGCATACAATTGTCAAGAACGGATTACAGGCAATTGTCAATTATTATTATTTTAATATATAATAGGAACTGGAGCATGATTTACATTCGGTCTAAAATATAGCTCACTACTTCAATCACTACGCCCAGTACCTATAATGTTCTGATATTAATTTTGAACACAGATTTATATTCGTCATTAAACTATCTATTCTTTGACAATTTCTGTTTTCCTATTTTTAATTTTTTTTACTTAAATGTTTGCTAACATAAGAGTAAAAATAGATCGTATTCATAATTAAAATGTAAATACATTGATATAGAATATAAAAATGTACGACAGTAACGCATTGTAAATTTAGAGGAGAATTCAAATCTCTATTCAAAATTGAAATCGGAACATCCTACTAAGTGTAGTGATTGAAGTTAGGTACTGACACTATTTTTTGAAAATAAAATATTTGTAATTTTATAAGATATTATGTGGTTTGACACGTGCATGCGTGTAGGTAGATGACAAACGTACATATCCGGTCCCTTGTTGCCACTTCACAAGGCGGAATAAGGTACTGCAATAAATAATAACAATAAAACGTCTATGACTCCAAAATGGAGATCAAGCGTCGAATTCTTATTTCACCATCATTCATTAAAATATGTTAAAAAAATTTTGTAATATATCGTCATCATAACTATAAATGTTGAAATTAAAAATCAAAATCATATACGATGCACAAAATAGCTAGTTACAAAATATTAATATATACTGTAGAACCTCGATTATCCGAACTAATTGGGACCACACTGAGTTCGGATAAGCGAAAGTTCGATAATAGAAATTAAAAAAATAAATATTATTTGTACATGAAGTATTATGTTCTTACTTATTACGAAGAATATTATAATTATTATTATATTATGAATACATATTATTAAATATTATAGACTAATTTTACTGTACACATATATTATTAACCAAACATAACTGAATAGCAGGTTATCATATATCAATATTGGTTGTATTTGAAAACATGTTCGTTTTATAAATTTAGTTTAGTCATTTTCATAAATATTATAGAAATTTCATTATAAATAATTTTTTTTTGTATTTTTAAATCAGAATAAAATAAACCAATTTCCCAAGCTCTGAATAAATTATTTGTTTGTCATCCAAATCAATTTTGAAATAATTAATTAGAAACTACGAACGTCGTATTTTATCTTTTATATACCTATACTCGTAATCGACGGTCGATAATACAATATAATGACTATTATGTGGTTTGACACGTGCATGCGTGTAGGTAGATGACAAACGTACATATCCGGTCCCTTGTTGCCACTTCACAAGGCGGAATAAGGTACTGCGATAAAATATAATAACAATAAAACGTCTATGACTCCAAAATGGAGATCAAGCATCGAATTCTTATTTCACCATCATTCATTAAAATATGTTAAAAAAAATCAATATTTGTTATAAGCAGTAAAGTACAAGCCGTTGTGCACATGCGTAAAAACGTAAAATCACATACTTCGGAAGGATATAACTTCCAAAATAATAATTTGTATTTTTAGATCCTGTATTTCTATAATTATTAATAAAGCAGTAGTATTTCTTACACTTGGACAATTTTTACAAGTTATTAATGTTGATAGATTAATATTAATGACTACAAGTTAAATAAATCAAAAACTACTAGAACGAATTTTGATTCTGAAACTTCAAACTTTTCAGAAAAAATAATTATTGAATAGTTTACAGTTTATTCCACAAAAAATACTGTTTGGCCGAATAACTACGAATAGGTTTACAGGTAAATTAATTTATATTCATATTCTTATATTATGTATAGTTATGTACCTACAATGAGAAAAATACACATACAAAATATATTATATATAATTAATAATGATTTCTTAACTTTAAAAAGATATTGTTGTATTTTGTAATATATCGTCATCATAACTATAAATGTTGAAATTAAAAATCAAAATCATATACGATGCACAAAATAGCTAGTTACAAAATATTAATTATACAGTAGAACCTCGATTATCCGAACTAATTGGGACCACACTGAGTTCGGATAAGCGAAAGTTCGATAATAGAAATTAAAAAAATAAATATTATTTGTACATGAAGTATTATGTTCTTACTTATTACGAAGAATATTATAATTATTATTATATTATGAATACATATTATTAAATATTATAGACTAATTTTACTGTACACATATATTATTAACTAAACATAACTGAATAGCAGGTTATCATCATATATCAATATTGGTTGTATTTACAAACACATTTTTAATAGATTTCCTTTTGCAAATAATCGTATTAACTTGCCCAAAGTGTTTAAAGGAGTAATTACATAATTTTACTATGTTAGTATTTTTATATAGCGTATACATTTTGACCGCGTCAATGTGTGAGAAGTATATTAAATATTACTATCTACGTCTCATCTCTTCATTATTTAATCAAACCACTGCACACTGATCACTAATAAAAACTATTTGTGAGTCTTGAAAATAAAATTATTTACGTTTTAGTTATTTAATAATATAAGATTTAAAACAGTTATAACACAAGGCTTGGATTTCAATACAAATACAATTTTTTAAGCTCTTATACAATGATTTTTATGTACCAAAAGTATTTCACACATCATAGTATAGTACCCAGTATTTAAAATGACAATTTTATTTGGGATTTTTGTTATTTTAAAACATGTTCGTTTTATAAATTTAGTTTAGTCATTTTCATAAAAATTATAGAAAGTTCATTATAAATAATTTTGTTTTGTATTTTTAAATCAGAAGAAAATTAAACCAATTTCCCAAGCTCTGAATAAATTATTTGTTTGTTATCCAAATCAATTTTGAAATAATTAATTAGAAACTACGAACGTCGTATTTTATCTTTTATATACCTATACTCGTAATCGACGGTCGATAATACAATATAATGACTGTATTTTCTTTCATATAATGCATTTCTAGAAATTAAGACTTTAAAACACTGATATAAACTATCAAAGACCAAATTGTAAGCAAGATAACGATCATGTGGCCCAATTTTAATCGTTTTGAAGAAACCTAAAAAATACGGTTTAGTGTAAGTGTTATTTTAGTACAGCATTCGTATTACTTGTTTGTCGGAAGAACGGTAAAATTGTTTAGTGATCTTGTATTTGTTTCCAAATATTTAGTCCTAAAATTAAGCTATCTGCAGTATTTTATACTGGCTGTATGGATCACACGACGATTCGTTAACAACCTATTGTTTAACTGATTATAAAAATACACCTATAAGTTATAATATAATAGATATTAAATATATTGATGTTGTTATTTTTCAGACAAAGGCGCTGCTTCGTACATATGTATTTTTAATAAATGTATATTAATGATATTATTAAGCAGTACTGCAGACTGTGGGGGAATATGTTAGGTTCTGAACGGCGGTATTTGACTACACGTACGAGACATTGCCGGCAACCAGTTTTTTCACCGTCATCGTTTCTTTCGACGGGTGTGCGACAACGAGACTCTGACTTTCTAATAATTTCAAGAATACACAAACCGGTTTCCGAGGTTTATTTATACTGCACTTCATCAGCGAACGTATATTATCTTCGGTCCGAGAAATAATATGTCCCTAGGGTAAACAAAATTCCCGGCGTAGCAGTAATGTACAGCCGGTGTGTTATTATGATAATAATAACAATAATAATAATAAAAATCCTCCCTAAGTGAACGCCTACAACCAACTGCCAGGTTGCACACAAAAACTGCGTCTTAAGCACGAAGAAAATATTTAATCATAGTCATTTATTATTATTATTATACCTTAAAATTTGACAGAAGTTTACCGAGCTTTATACGGTGTATTGGTACGGTTTGTGTGTCGTTTGTACAGTTATTATGGCTGTATCTAAATTGCGGTAAAATTACCTTTTTCTAAAAGTCAATACGTGTACTGCGGTAAAAAAAAATTTACATTATACAATCAGCGACAACACCGATAAGATATACGTTATAATATAAACAGACAACAGTGGTAATGTATATTGTATTTTATATACCTACCGTATTATATATACTATAGGTATAGTATCTAAATCATATTTACCTACCTATGTGTACTTATGTATCTACTTATATTGTTTCATTACATTGTTCATCAATTGCGTCTTGAGTCCAAATTGGTACATACAAATGTATTTTGTAGTGTTAACGCATATACCCACTAAATATCAGTTCCTTTACTTTTGATAAAAGATTAGAGTTAAAAATGATTGTATTATTATTTTATTATTTAAATTTAAATTTGTTTTGATTATACGATTACTACGATCACTTAAAATAATTTTTAATAATAATATACATTTTTCTTTATTTTTAATCCTAATAGGCACTCCAAGAGACTTCTATTGAGTATATAATGGACACCATAAACATTTAATAACACGTACCTAAGTGATAGAGTACAAATTAAAAACTATATCGATCATGAAGTTAAGCCACCAAGAAGCTATGTTTAGCTGTCATAACACGTATTATAGGTAGGTACCTAAATAAAAATAAACGTGTGTATTATATTATCGTATCGATATGTGTATATTGAGTATATTTTATAAAAGGTATATAAAATAAATTGACGCAGTTTGTATAATGTATCTTATCGGTTTTGTCGCAGATTGTATAACGTAAGTTTTGTTCTGAATTAAATATATAAAATGGAACATACCGCTTTTTTAATTTTGCCACAGTTTACCATCTCCCGTTATTATATGCCTTATAACTTATGAGATCGCTATTACTTTGAATTAGATTATTCAAAGTTAAGACACTTTCACACATTTTATCATAGCAGTTTAATTGTTTTTATTCGCTAACTTACAACTACTTTACTTGATGTATAAGAAAATATATATTAATATTATATCATAATTAAATAATTGTTTAACTCTTCTGTGTGTACAACACACTTCACTTTTCGTAATACACAATTGTGTCGTTCTAGACAAAGAGTGTCGTACTACACACAATTTTAGGAGCTACTATATATATAAATAATAGTTTATGGTAAAATTAACATCTTATAACCTATATAATTCCCAAAAAAAAAATAATGATGTGCATGTATAGAGTGGTGGCGTGAACTTTTAGGTTGGGTTTTTTCACTTTCGACGATAACAGAGTTCTTGGTATTGGTGTAATTTAATTTGTATCGTATTGGAAAACCTATGCCGCGAAAGTGATTACGTAGTAGCAGTAGGTAGCATCGAATATAATTATGTATAAATAATATTATTTGTGATCAATGGTAGTGGATAGAGCGTAGAATAACTTAGATGTACACATATAAGTTATAGTTCAATCTTTTCTACTTTATTTAATTATAACATTTTCTACTTTTGAAGTATTCCTATACATTTTAATTATTTTATAAATAAAACAATGGTACCTAAATTATATTCCAGTTTGAAATATACATGTTTGGTCAAAATTAAAAAAATCATTTATAATATTACGATGGGTATAAATGGGTCTCAGTACACAATTGAGGAGGAGACCCAGTCATCGTTTCCCGACCAGACAATGGTTAAATCCGCCATCGAATATATAATAATAAAATACGTGTGCGTGCTGGTTCGTCAGTGGATTATAGAAATGAATTTTCTTTTGTTTTTTAACGTAACTTTCCAACGATTTTAATTTATTTTTCATATTTTATGTAATTTTTTGTAGCTTTTGTACAATGTGTGGAAATTTTTCACAAATTTTAAATTTGAAAAAAAAATTGTATGATATTCAAAAATATACTTATAATTATAATATTATTACTAAAAAAAACTATTTTCAGTAGTGACACGGCATTCACGTTCACCATTTCAAATTTTATATTTTAACAATCTTAAACATGCCCAAAGAAAAATCGTCTGTAAGTAGCCGCTTACGTAGTTAAGTAAGTGAATACGGAAACGATATATTTTTTAGTGATTGTGAAGTTACATACATTTTTAAGTTCATTGTTTGATGTTTTTAGGGAATTTTTTGCATTTTCGTTTGTTTTTTAGGCCATTAACAACAAAAATGTTGGCCACATTACTATTATAACTACCTGTTACTGCTGAGCGGTCATTCTCAACACTACGAAGACTTAAAACATACTTACGAAACAATATAGGAGAAATTAGACTTACTTGATTGGCCTTACAAAACATATACCGCAATTTTGATTTTAATGTGGAAATAAATTATTGACAGATTTGCTAAGTTACCACAAAACTGGGATTTTATACTATAGTTTGTATTTTTTTAATATATAAAATACCAATATAAATTGTTTGGTTTTCTTCTTCTATCTACTTAATAGTATAATATACCTATAATTAGCTAGGTAATTTTATGTGCATAATAATCAAATAAATGTCTGTACTGTTCTTAATAAATATTATTTTAAGTTTTATTTAATATTCCTAATATTTCTATATACAAATATATACATTTTCTTCATTTTTACGTATTTTTTTAATATTAGAACTTTTAATGCTTATAAAATAAAATTGTGGTTACGGATTTCTAATATTTTTCATCTGCATTTGAATCAATATATAAGGTGCCTTTTATTAAATTTTCAAGCTTTTTTACCCAACAAATAAAATTTAAATGACATTCGTAGAAAATAAAACTAAAAAAAGGGCTGGTAAGTTTATGTCGCTCTGCTGTACAGTAGGTTACAAATGAGTCACTGTGTAATGGATGGTATTAAATTTGAATTCAATCATAATATACATTCGTAGAAAATAAAACTAAAAAAAGGGCTGGTAAGTTTATGTCGCTCTGCTGTACAGTAGGTTACAAATGAGTCACTGTGTAATGGATGGTATTAAATTTGAATTCAATCATAATATATTATCATTGTATACGATAAACGATTCCGAGCTGAGACGGTTTGACAATGTGAATATTTTTTTTTATATTTATATTGTTATTTCATATTATAAATACGGTAGCCAGTAAGTTGAATTAATATTATAAAATTATAACAAAACAACTAAAATCGTTATTCTTGGTTATTTAATATTTAATTTTGTCCAAATTTGATCATAAAATAGCTATAATAAAACTGTGTGTTTATATTTTTGAGACTTTTTAATTACAGAATAACCTGCTTACGTGGAACCTTGCTTTAAATTTTCAATCTTTAGCCATAAAAGTTATCAATTTTTAACTACAAAAATATTTTTAAATTTATAAAATTTGATAAATGTTGTCAAAAATCCAACTAATGCTTATAAAAAAAAATTGTGCTTATGTATTTTTAATATTTCAACTACTCTTGTAATAACATATAAGAAGCCTTTTATTAAATTTTCAAACATTTTTATGTAAATATTTTAATACGAGTATTACATTAATTAAAAATTACATCTATAGGTATATATAAATGTTTAATTATTATAATAATTTGCACATTTTGGTGATTTTTACGTATTTTGCTAAAATCTGAATTTTAAATGCTTATAATTGTGACTATAGATTTTTAATTTTTTTCATCTGCATTTGTAACAATATATTAGGGACCTTGTATTAAGTTTTCAAATAAATAACATTTAATTGACATTCATAGAAAAAAAAACCTAAAAAAATAGTCCGTTAACTGTTCAAAACAAGCCAAATATTTTGAAAATAATTTTATGTAAAGAAAATTCTAATTTAAACAACCAGTGAAAATTTCATGTATCTGTGGTAATTTATTTTAGAGTTATACCAAAATCCAATTTCGATTTTATTGAAAACCGATTTTGCATAAAAATTCACTTTTTTTAACAACAAAAATGTTTTAAAATTTAAAATTTGATAAATGTTGTTTTATAATATTGTGCCTTTTTATTTATCGTATAAAAATCTTCGGTTTCTAATCTTGAACAATTTACATACATATCGTCAAATAATTATGAATATTTAATTCATACAGGTATAGTTCATTGTTAATGTACATAACTAAGTTACAAGTTACTTAAACGAAATTACTTTTTAAGTAATTAATATGTAATTTATGTCACATTTTTGTAGTAATTATAACTCAATTAATTGTTACTTTTTTTTGGTTTGATACATTTTTAGAACTTATTGATAATGTGTTTAAATATTAAAATATATCATAATATAAGTATTATAATTTATAAGTAGCAAAATGAGTATCTGCAGTTAACAGTTTTATATTGTTGACTGTCATTATTTAGTTAATGAATTGTTGTACTGGCTATACATGGTTATTAAGCACCAGTGATATTTTTGGAAAAAAAGTAATTTATACGTTCTATTGAAATTTAGTTTTTTAAACTAAAAATTAATGTACCTTGACCAAAAAAAAAAAGTAATTTAAAAATAATATATTTACAATTCCGATAAGGAATTAGAAATATAATTTAATTACCAAAAATAAGTGAGCTGTGTTTTTAATAATTATTAATAATAAATAATAAATATTATATTTACAGCGAAAAAAAAAATTCTCCAAAAAATATACAGAGAACAGGGCAAACAGACTATAATATTTAAGACATATTATATAAAAATGATTCGTTAAATATATAATATTATAGCTAGTGCATCGAACTTCAAATATAGGTTAGGTAATATATATCAATTATAAAGACCGGAAGTTAGAACTAATAAATTCGATATCGTTTGACCCAAGGTATAGTAATGATGATCTTTATACCAATTCACTATTGTATGAACCACGTATCTAACTATATAAGTCTAACTATACCAGGGCTATATACTGTAAAAAAAAAAATAAACTAAACAGTATAGTGATATATCTATATAATATAACAAGCCGTTTATGTATTCATCTTCAGCCAGAATACTGTATTATAATTCCTACAAAATATTGTTATTATTATTATTGTCGACACTGTAATAAACTATATAAGTCTAACTATACCAGGGCTATATACTTAAAAAAAAAAATAAACTAAACAGTATAGTATATATCTATATAATATAACAAGCCGTTTATGTATTCATCTTCAGCCAGAATACTGTATTATAATTCCTACAAAATATTGTTATTATTATTATTGTCGACACTGAATTTTCAACATATTATTTCAGTGTAGAACATTTTACCTAGGTACCTATTATGATGCAGCAGTTAAGAGTCTCGTTGTAATGCTTATTTTCTTTGTCAAAAACTACTGATTCTTATATTTAAATGATACGTGTCAATAATTATAAAAGAACTAGAATTTGCATTTTTAAGAGGACGTCGTACTAAATACCATTCGCCTTATCGTACTGTTAAATTGTTTCGACGTTTGTGATATTCAACAATATTATACTATTGTCTATTATATTGTGCCTTTTTATCCGATAACTTTGGTTTATTTAAGAGTATACTTGTACTATTTATTACAAATCGTTACATTTGATTATATTTGGAAGTCAAATTTTTTGAACAACTGAATTTTGACTGAAAATTAAATATCGTATAGTACCCATAAAGACTTCCTTCCATTTACATACCACATTAAAATACACATTCCATACATTAATCTAGCTGCCCAAAGTTGCCCATTTTAATTTAAAACCTTTGGTTTCTAATCTTGAACAATTTACTTATGTATCGTCAAATAATTATGAATATTTAATTCATACAGGTAGTTCATTGTTAATGTACTGAACTTAATTATAATAATGAATACCTATTTAATTCATATAATATTCGCCAACTTATCATAAAGTATATTTAAGCCAGGTCAGTCTAAGTTCGTCCGTGCCTACATAAAATATTTTGTTCAGTCGGCTTAAAATAATGTGTATTGACTAACAACGTAGGCGATCCATCGACAGCAGAAAGTCCGTTCGATAATATGTGTAAACTTGGAGGTTTCGCACTTCCTAAACGGCCTATTGTGTATTATGCCGCGGGTAATGTAAAGTAAGGGGTTCTTAGATATTTACATACACAATATCTTAGGTATATACGATTTACTGTGACAAAAAAGTTTTAGCTGTGTCAATAATATGTACCTTTCTATAAACACCGATGGTGACTCACCACGTGATATTTTCGACAGATGTCATTTAGCATCGCCGGCGACGACGCTTAAATACATTGACGATGTTTTCGCGTACATGAGGGGACGCCAAATGTATATAGCCGTGTATAGAAAATCGACCCTTGTACACAATGTACATATATATATATATATATATATATATATGATATTTTTTCCCCTATGTGAATATGAAGGCAATGCGATATAATATATTCGTAAGTGTTTCCTAAAATACGGAGCATCGCCGACAATATTATTGATTTCAAAAAGTGTTTGTGTGAAATTCGCAATATCCTATTATCAGTATCATTATAGAAATAGGTAACATTACTTATCCAATACAGTCACAAGGCCCCTTCAATTTATACATATACATACCATATTAAAATACACATTATATTATGCATTAATACTTTGTCAAATCTAGTGATAATATTTGATTAAATATACGACTTAAATTTTAAATATTAGAAATGTTGTAATGATATGCATATCTATGTACAAATACTATATCGGTGCCTACTTCTAAATAATATATTTTAAAGACCACAGTCCACACCACGACAAATATTTCAAACTAAACGCTACACGATAAATTATTACAAAAACGAGTTGATCATTAAAACTTATAATCTTTAATGTTCATCTCACCATAGTTCAATAGCCTGACATTGGACGACCGCGGTTTTACGACCGAGACAACGCTCCAGTATAATATTGTAATCTTTATCGATGTGTTTAAACTGTTTTTTTAAATGTGAGTTATTATGTTTTATTGTTAATATTTATCTGTTGTAATATATTCATATATTTACGTATTGGTGTACACATTTTATAACATAACGATTTGTATGCGGACAAAGTTCAGCAACTAATACGATAATATTATAATAATTCCATATACCTAACTGTTATCTTTAACGTATTATTTTTTTCATTTAAACGGTATAAGTGTATAACCCACGAACCAAGTATTTAACTAACAATAATAAATTATTCCAAACAAAAAGCAACTCGTATATTACATAGGTACACAGAACAAATAACGTATATAAGTCTATACTAGGGCTATAAACTGTAAAAAAAAAATATAAACTAAACAGTATAGTACAATATATCTCCATAATATAACAAGCCGTTTGTGTATTCATCTGCAGCCAGAATACTGTATTATAATGGCTATAAAATATTGTTATTATTATTATTGTCGACAACCTATTTTCAACATATTATTTCAGTGTAGAACATTATACCTAGGTACCTACTACCTATTATGATGTAGCAGTTAAGAGTCTCGTTGTAATGCTTATTTTCTTTGTCAAAAACTACTGATTCTTATTTAAATGATACGTGTCAATAATTATAAAAGAACTAGAATTTACATTTTTAGGAGGACGTCGTACTAAATACCATTCGCCTTATCGTACTGTTAAATTGTTTCGACGTTTGTGATATTCAACAATATTATACTATTATATTGTGCCTTTTTATCCGATAACTTTGGTTTATTTAAGAGTATACTTGTACTATTTATTACAAATCGTTACATTTGATTATATTTGGAAGTCAAATTTTTTGAACAACTGAATTTTGACTGAAAATTAAATATCGTATAGTACCCATAAAGACTTCCTTCCATTTACATACCACATTAAAATACACATTCCATACATTAATCTAGCTGCCCAAAGTTGCACATTTTAATTTAAAACCTTTGGTTTCTAATCTTGAACAATTTACTTATATATCGTCCAATAATTATGAATATTTAATTCATATAGGTAGTTCATTGTTAATGTACTGAACTTCATCAATTGTAAAGTTATATTTATAATAAATCTGTGTTTATTTAAGAAAACATTACTTAATATTTACAAATATATAAAATTAATAATTAAAAATGAAAACCGATTCGATTGTTTAATACGTCATTAATCTAATATATCATGATATCCGTATACCATTGTCGCAAAAGATGATAAGTGTCAAAACTAAATAAAGGTTCGGATAATCGAGGTTCTACTGTGTTTAAGTTTCGATATGAAATGTTCATGATTTAAATCCATATTATTAAAATGATTATACTTTTATTTTACATATTTCTCTAATTCGTAAATATTATGAAACGTATTTTATCATTCCATCATTCATAAGTTTTCAAGCTATGTTGCAGTGAAAAAAAATGGCCATTTATCGGTATATTGTCGATTTATATTTGTATAGTATTTTAGGCCGAGGCTATTCCGCAGCATTTCGAACGCCGTGTATGGAGTGGTCTTAAAGTTTTTTTATACCTATTCGTTATCTTGCATATGCTTTCCTGCCCTATTTCCATTTCACTGCAATGTGTCTTAATCTTGTAATTAATTTAGTATACATAATTATACTATTGACAATCGGTGTTAGGCGATAGCATAGGTCCTTATAGTAAGTGTTTGGCTGTAATCCTAATTGTACGTACCTACAAAATTATAACAGAAAATTTTTACTTGATATAATATTTGTGACATTGATACTTGAAAAATGCCAACAATTATTAAAACTATTTCCCCTATAGTTTCTTATTACGTTATTAAATTTCTGAACGAGACATTCAAAAGCGATGGTTAAGTTTTACTGTGTGTCAAATCTTCAAATCTTAGATATAAAAATGGAAAATTTTATATTTTTAAATTTAACACAGTTAGCAAACGTTAATGGTTTTGACAAACTTTGTTAAAATTTGAATTTGATATGCTTGTAAAAAAAAATCGTGCTATATTTATTATTAATTTTTTAAATAGGTATAATAGGTATAACAAAATTTAAGAAACTTTGTTGGTACAAAGTTTTTTTACGTTCATCATTTATTTTATCGATCATTATTGAAAAAAAGTAAAAAAAATTCAAAAATATCAATACATGAATAGCTCAAAAATATTTTGAAAATTATTACAGTTTGAACTAAAAAATGCTAGAATGTGGTAGATTTGGTGAAAATGTCAAGTAAGTACCTATATACGATTATTTTGTCATTTCTCATTCCTCTCAAAATCTACGAACTATATACTTCAAAATGTTTCATCAGTATAATACATTGGAATAAGTAATAATTTTTATAGCCATATCTACTGTTACAAAGCACATATTCTGAGTAAAATCATTCTTTTTTCTTACTAAAAATATTAGCAATGCATAAGGAATAATAAGGATGAATAATGATCCTCTACCTTCGATAGTAGATTGGTACTTAATATTTTATAAATTACAATACAATTTGAAATTATTGTAATACATAATAAATAGTTATATAGTTATATACTTGTGTAAAAAAATACATAAATTATGAAAAGTGATGACAGTGTTAAACAACAAGAAAAATTATATAAAATTACCGATAAGAATTATTGCAATTTTTTACAGTTTTTGGTTTTTAATATTCCTTTCCGAGAGTCCGTATACTTTTATAGGACCAGCATAATTCAATAATTGTTATAAATAGTTTGCATACCTACAGTACTTAATGTTTATATATTATGTGTCAACGTGTAATAAAATTAATGGCACATAGGTAGGTAGGTATTAATTTATTATATGTGAGTGGTACCTGTACTAGCTGTACCTAAATACTCCAATTTAAAATAAATATAATGTTTTATAAAATCATTTTCAAGTTTTTTGATTTTATGAAATTCCCACGTGTAGCCCACAAATAATTAAATGTATTAGGCAGGTACATGTTATAAGTCTCTCGCAGGCCGCAGCACCAGTGAAGTGGCTTTATTTTTAATCTTATTTCGACCATAGCTATATATTTTATAGGCAGGTAGACGTAGTCATTTATAAAACGACGTCTTGCGATCGAGTCTCGAGGGAAAACACTATAATTAAACATTTACGACGGTGCAGTTGTTGTGAATTCTGTATACCTATATTATAATATATTATTGTTGTACGTGTTCTTCTGCGTGACTGCATCTAGGTACACATATTATTATATTTACACCCAATAAGATACGTATACAAAACCGGTACCTTTGATGAGACCTCGAGAATTCGATAATATCTACTTAATATTCACCGCCTATGCAGGCGTACATTCAAATTGTTAAGTTTCAATATAATATAATATTATACCATTTATACCTCACCCATGTTCACTTCATGTTAATAGATTACCATAATATTACTCTCTCTCTCTCTCTCTCTTTCGATACACCATATTTTTTTAAACCACCATTACTATTATGTAGTTATCATACTAGTCATTTCGTTTGATTTGTTTTTTTTTCATATAATGGCGTAGTGTAACGGTTTTAGGCCTACTATTGTTATACACTGAAATAAGTAACTATACTGTTTAATGTGTAACTATAATATTATACACCACTATGGTCTATGACGGGTATTATTGTAATCGTCGTGTCGACCGGATCATTACCATAGCGATGAAATTATTATTTTTTTTTTTACTTTTTGGGGGCATATACTCAGTATTGGGTAGTAACGTAACGAAAGTAACGCGTTAGGTACTGTACGGCATTACTTTGCTTGTAAAGCGTTACGTAATTTCATTAGAATTATTTCCAACTAAAAAAAATGTAATAGAAATTACTTTGATAATTAATTTCTATAGAATAACGCGTTACAGTTTCGTATTATTTAGAACCTACATATTACGAATTTAGAAAAGAAAAATATATCTATAATGTTATTTATAATGGCATTATATTTACCAAATTCTAATCTGATATATATATATTTAATTTCAACTTGCCACAGTTCAGTTTTCAATGATTTTGACATTTGACATGTGTAATTTCACAGTAAATCACAAGAACAGTTAATTAAATATATTATTTAATTTGATTCCACTAAATAGGTCACTACGCAGAACGTTTCTTATGAATATCTAGTGTGAACTATTAAGTTTTATTTGTCCAATCAACTATAAATAAAGAATTTAATTTTGTACAAAAACTGTTAATTTTGAAAATACTTATTATTTATTTTATAAGTATAACTATATTTACAATTTAGAATAGAATATAAAATTATTTTTCTGATACTTAAATAAAATTGAAATATATACATTCCACCGTTATAAATCTCTTTTAATGAATTTAATAGGTAGGTTTAAGTAGAGAGCTTAACAATTTAAATTTTTGAGTTGAAAGATTAATTACTGTCGATAAATTGGTACAATGAATTAGTACTATTTTTTAATAGTTTTAAGTAATTAATGTTGATATATGTAAATGTAAATTAATTTTACATATTGTTTTTATACATCTTTTTAAAATAAATTATAGCTTTTTACTATGGGTAATGAATTTCTAGTTACATTTTTGCATGTAGAACGATAATTGCCACAAGAAATTTAAAAAAAAGAATTGTGTAACGAGGTAGTAATGTAGTTACTTTTCTATTTGAAAAGTAAAGTAATTTCATCACAATTTTATTTAAGTAACGCGTAAAGTAACTTAATTACTTTTTATTTGTATCCGTTTAGAAATCATGACACTTAGATAAATAACATAACGAAGTTATTGCTGTTGTCGTCGAATCTTTTAAAATATATTATAACAGAGTCATTATTATTCATTATATTATAAATTATAATATTGTTTTGATAATGCAATAGGTATATGTCTGGCGTTTGCGTGAGGTGTTTTTTTTCGGTTATCGCCATCCGTATCTGCATTGTTATAATATTTTTGACCTACGATTCGTGTTTGGACCTAAGTGGAGATAACATTTAGGCGTAGCGAAGTTTTATATTAAGCCTTTACCATTTAAATAATTCCAATAAAATCAACTTAATAAGTATAATATATTAATATGAAGAACTTTGTATTAAATATTGCCAAGTCTTGTCAGGCTTGTAGATACATACTTATATTTAGAACCATATATATATTTAACGACAAATACTTTTAAATTGTTCATACATTTAATGAAATTAAACAATTAAAATTATAACAATTGAATACGAAGGTACACGATTAGTGCACATGATCAAAAATAATAAAAATTACTTCGGAGATAGCATCCAAAATAAATTATACTTTAGGTACTAATTAGGTATATGGAATATTAATAGGCATAAGTATAATTGCATTTTACGGGTTATGAACTTACGAATGTACGCAGTCTTATTGCTGCCTTATCATAGTAGGCAAGTTAAGACTTTTAAAATAATACTATAATAACATATTATTATAATATGAACATAAAATTGATTTAAATTAATTTGTTATTTTCCAAGTATCCAATTTTTTATGTTCGAAATACTAATGCACACCGATCACACAAAATATGATATTATTATAGAGTGAAGTCAATTCGGTTGTTGTGTATCTACTATCTACCTACATCTAAAAACCTATAAAAAAATGGTATCTAATTAAAACCAGGTATCACAAACATTTTTGTCTTTATGATGTAGTGTAAATAAATATCCTTAGAAATTTAAAATTAAATATGTTTTCCGATTCAACAGTAGTAACTATACAATTACAATTTACAATGTACCTATTGGTCGTTAGTCGTAACAAATAACAACAATTCGTATAATATGATTATAATGGGTTATAAAGGGTTACAGATTTATTTAAACTCAAATATTGAATAGTTGTTCAAAAAATACTTTTATGATATCAATTTCATTATATTTTATTTATAAACATCTAAGTAGGTTAATTAAAGTTAATATTCCTACGAGATTCGTCAAAATCATGAAAATATGTTAATTATTTTGTAGTTTTAAATTAATAAAACATTTCATTTTAGAACCTTATACATAAATGTATAAATACATAATACTTAAATTAAAAGATTTATCATGTCATAGGATTTCCCACTGAATTAAAAAAAATATATCTATCGTTTTTCAGAGGGTTTTAAGAGGTTTTTTGATATTCTATTATACACAAATGACAAACATAATATTGATTGTATATTGTGTATGTGGAGAACAAATTATAAATATGTCGGTCGAAGCTGGTTCCTCATTCTGTAATAATATCATAATACGGCCATTCAATTCATATCAATAATAAATAGTTGCTACCGTTCCCTTGTCTGGACTCATCCTGCACGTGTGTAAAAAAGAACCTTTTTCCTTTTGTCGATGTTTAATTTTTTTTTTCGTAATCCGAAACTATGACACAGTTCGTCGGATGTCAATATAATTTACGACGGTAATAAAATCCTCCATCTCGGCTAATGGAGACAGTTTTTTTTCCTTTTCAAGGTTTTATTGACGACGGTCATGTCCCTACACTAGGTATACCTAGTTATAAATATCAAGTCGACCGGGGTCATAAATGTGTTGCACGTGTACACAGTACGCATTTCCAAAACGTCTTCAACTATGTTATAGTTAAGTACCTACCGACTATTATATAATATATTTTATAACACAATATGACGTTTACTGTGTCGGATTATTTCAGTATTTTAAGATTTGAGTCGACGCACCGTTCGGTCGGGTTGAGGTAGGTATATTAATCAAAATCTTCCGCCGACCACTTACCTACCGCATTACAACTATCTATAGGTTTATACTGTGTATTATGATAATAATATGTACAATGAAAGTACCTACCTATCTATATACCCTTTTTTTTTAACGTGGTATCGAGGACCGGAGCGAGAACCGCGTTAGCATCACTTTCGCTCCGGACCCATCTATATACCTACATGACTACATACCTGCAGGTGTCTAATTAATCCAGTGGCCTTGAAATCAGTTTCGTTTCTTACGCCACGGTTGGCCCTTATTCATAATAAATTGTATTGGTTTAGGAAATAAAAACACTTATAATATTATCCACAACGTAGTTTTCATCAGAATTTCAGATTTCTTTATTATACACCTGTAGCTACTTACAAGTCCGATTTTAAAGTAAATTATTTATATTTTTTGCTTATTACATGTTAATATATATTAATCTAAATGCGTTGAAGTAGGTACTTAGTCTAAGTGGATAATATATAATTGAAGAACACAATATGGATGGAAAACTAACAAAGTAAACGGTTTGGAACAATGCATCAAAGATCATGCATCAAAAATGGAAAAAAAGTCATATGAATAGGCAAGCTATATTAAACGTAGAGACAACTACTGTAAATGGTGTGATTCATAAGTTGTTAAAAAATTATCAATTAAGGTCCATTCAAAATATCGGTACTAACGACTCAATATTAATAAATCATTTTCGATGTTTTGAAATATTTAAATTCCTAACTTACAGTCGAACGGTTTGTTAGAAGACGGGTTATCCACATACAATATTTGTTAACGGTTTATTTTATATTTTTAAAAAAACATTTTGTACGGCCATCAAGCATACTGGTTTTTTATGCAACAAATTCTAATACGAAATTGAAGAATCTAGAATAAATAGAAAAAATATACAATTTCAATGATAATTATTAGGTATAATATGAGTATAAAGCCGCATTCCCACGACTGGTGTACTTGCCAAATACGCCAATAATTGTACATTTTATCAGTACATGATTAGGGTGTTCACACGACTGGCGTACTTGACAAGTACGCCAATACTTTAGCACTTGTACAAGTAGCTAAGTACACTGTACTAACAGCTGGTTGGTATAGCAAATATTGGTGGTGGGGGCCACATTTTATTATAATACATTAACCGGTCGTGGGATCAGAAGTACAAGTACCTATATTTGCCGTTCCTTTGACTTGTGTCATATTTACCGACAATTCTCGGGAACGGCACCAGTGACAAATAATTGTATAAGTATGCCGATCAGACGACATGGCAAGTAAGTAGTAACCACCAGTACCAAATATTGGCCAAGTACACCAGTCGAAGGAATGTGGCTTAATATTGGTAAATACTAAATAGGTACCTACATACTATATTATTATACACCCAATTTGATATTTCTCTATATAAATAAAATATATAAATATTATAAACGGGTAGGTACGCGCCTCTAGTAATAATAATACCGTAAGTAGAATCTAAATTTGACAAATATAACAATGAAATTAAATAGTATATTGTTTTAAATGAGTTAATATTTATAAAATTGATTGTATTCTTGTTTATGAATCCTAACATCTTAACTAAAGTATTATACCCATGTATGATGTTACATAAACATATTATTATCAATTTTATAATTATTACAATTAGCATTATCTAAACTGGAAAAAGTAATAACACTACAATTATTTATATTTTGTGATTAGTAGGTATTTGACTATTGTCACGACGATATAAAAATAAATACATTTGAAAGGATAATTAAATATATTGGTAATAGATGCACATGGATACTTGTATTAATTGAATAAATTGTATGCGTATGAAAATATTATATTGATTAGTATACAATATTTATTTATTTATTAATCTAAAAACAATAATTAAGTTTAAAACAATTTTAACTATTGTAATTTTTGTGTTAAGTACTTTTATCACATAATTATTAGTATCGTCAATCATTTTAAATTCCTAATAATAACTTATAGTAGTGATATAACATGTGGAATTCGTATATGTAAAAAGTAGTGGGAATAGTTATACTACCTATATTGGTATCCTAATGATGTTTTTTCTTATACATTTATTTGATGGTACACATTATAAATATTGGTAATCGGAATAAAAATACCCGTAATACTAAATATTAAAAATTAAATTATGAAATTAATAATAGTTATAGTCAGTAAATTAATTACTGTACAGTTTTCTTATATTTTTACGTATATGTGAGAACTGATAAAGTGAACTAATGTCTCAATATAAAACAAAATAGCTACCAAGTAGCATTGTTAGAAAATTATAGTTGAATTCATAAATATAAATAGTGAGTAGTTATAGGTTGTAGTAGTAAATTAAATTGTATTTAGTATTTATTTTCAGTATTAAATAATATTGGTTTTTAATTAATAGGTACCTACTTTAATTACTTCTTTAATACTCTTTTTTTAATTTTTAATAATTGTTGAACTTATTCAATGTTTAAATAACGATATATCATATTCATCGTAAGTACATTTATTATACTCACCTATATATTTGTATTTAAATATTATGTTGTATATTTTTAAGGTATTAAAAACATTTATTCAATAAAATGAACCATACCATTCAAAAATGGTATGTGGATAAAATTACAAATTCCGGGATTGTTTACTTGGGATTTTTATTTTACAATTCATATAAATTACAACGTACCATCGGTTTTGAAAATAAAAACAGACGGTGCGTGGATAGTAACTTCATCACATACTATTGTAGGTACTTTTTTATCTGTATGAACCATATTATATTATTATTGTTTTATTTCTGTACTCGTGCGCATCACCTTGGGTAGCGATCGTTCCACTGAAAGGTGTAGGTATGACGTGGTTAAAGCTATTGTAAAAAGCATAGACCTTGTACTGGTATAAGGTCTATGGTAAAAAGTAATAATCGATATCTACGTAGTTGGTGTAATAATTATTAATATGTAGCTTATAAAGCTAATTAAATGTATTATAAAAATTATAATTTCATTTTCATTTTCATTTTTCATTATTTTCATTTTTAATTATTAATTTTATATATTTGTAAATATTAAGTAATGTTTTCTTAAATAAACACAGATTTATTATAAATATAACTTTACAATTGATGAAGTTCAGTACATTAACAATGAACTACCTATATGAATTAAATATTCATAATTATTGGACGATATATAAGTAAATTGTTCAAGATTAGAAACCAAAGGTTTTAAATTAAAATGTGCAACTTTGGGCAGCTAGATTAATGTATGGAATGTGTATTTTAATGTGGTATGTAAATGGAAGGAAGTCTTTATGGGTACTATACGATATTTAATTTTCAGTCAAAATTCAGTTGTTCAAAAAATTTGACTTCCAAATATAATCAAATGTAACGATTTGTAATAAATAGTACAAGTATACTCTTAAATAAACCAAAGTTATCGGATAAAAAGGCACAATATAATAGTATAATATTGTTGAATATCACAAACGTCGAAACAATTTAACAGTACGATAAGGCGAATGGTATTTAGTACGACGTCCTCCTAAAAATGTAAATTCTAGTTCTTTTATAATTATTGACACGTATCATTTAAATAAGAATCAGTAGTTTTTGACAAAGAAAATAAGCATTACAACGAGACTCTTAACTGCTACATCATAATAGGTAGTAGGTACCTAGGTATAATGTTCTACACTGAAATAATATGTTGAAAATAGGTTGTCGACAATAATAATAATAACAATATTTTATAGCCATTATAATACAGTATTCTGGCTGCAGATGAATACACAAACGGCTTGTTATATTATGGAGATATATTGTACTATACTGTTTAGTTTATATTTTTTTTTTACAGTTTATAGCCCTAGTATAGACTTATATACGTTATTTGTTCTGTGTACCTATGTAATATACGAGTTGCTTTTTGTTTGGAATAATTTATTATTGTTAGTTAAATACTTGGTTCGTGGGTTATACACTTATACCGTTTAAATGAAAAAAATAATACGTTAAAGATAACAGTTAGGTATATGGAATTATTATAATATTATCGTATTAGTTGCTGAACTTTGTCCGCATACA
>JANEHU010000423.1:0-94982 GCA_027563435.1 Nasonovia ribisnigri
ATTAGGATTTCTCGCCAGGTCTGTGAAGAAATCGTTCGTCGTCACCCGGTAGAATAGTGAATCTGAAACATGAAATAATAATAATATATAAGAACTGCATGAGACTGTACGAGATTTATATAGACGTACCGGTATCGGTATAAAGCAACTCGATCTTATCGCCGTAATGTCGCTTCATGACATCGTAATGAAACCCGTACATTAAAACTTTGCTCAGTTCTAGTACGGCAAATCCTATGTATATCGGTTTACAGAAATCCACTTCCTTATTATGTTGCGTGACAACCGAGAGATTTTCATTGTATGTCGTGCAGTACTTGAACGTCGGGCGGTTTATAAGCTTTCGCATTCTGCGCGGGCACGAAACAAGCTCTAAGTCGAATCTCAAACGCATATTTTCGAAAGTTTTCCCTGCATACATACAGTTATCATGAAGTAAAGTTTGAGTAGTTTAAAACTCGGAAAAAACGTATACAATTTATAACAATAACATACCGTACACTGAATTGTTTAGATCATTGAAAAACTTTTCTTCGAATTTGTTTTTTGCCTGCTTGCGTAATTCGGTGTTGAGGTTTATGTACGGTGCCAACCATGGAGATTGGCGGAATTCCAATACTCTGTGCGTCTGAAATGTATGATAGTAAGTTATAAAATCCTTATGCACATAATAATAATAATAATAATAATATTAATAATCACTTTTTCGACTACGACGCCGTGAGCCATGGCCTGTCTTAAATTCATATAATGAACTACGTAGTGTTCTTTCCGCAGAAATGTAACCATCAACTTTCGCACAGTAGACCCGTGTGGTATGCTAGCGTGAGGTAGGAACGGCATATCGTTGTGCACCTCGTGCAGATGTTGAGGATACGAAATGTCTACTTCGTAAAATCTACCAATGTCATCCGTCTCGCGCATAAATTCTAGCTGTGCGAGAGCAACTTCTGGGTTTCCCGAGTACCATACGAAATCGCTAATCGGGATATATTTGCACATTGCGTACCCGTACAAATTGTTTGCTAGAAGCGGGAAAAACTTGATTAATATACACGCGTATATAATTTCTATTTTATACTCACCATCTAGGTATATGAGCGACGTGTTAGGTTCTTCGGCATTGTATCCAGGCGTCTCGGGATTGTTGGCTCGCGCGTGACGCTTGCTGGCCTGCACCAGACCGCCGCGCGTCCCCGACTCCACGAACAAAACTTTCTCGAAATCGGTCAAAAGTTCAAGTTGAACTTTTGTAAGTTTCAACATACAGTCAAAACTGAATCCGGGTAACGTGTAGTAATGTGCGGGGTCGAGGTGATATGTGGCCATACAAATATCTCTGAAATTTTCGAACACGTCAGCGCTTAACAACACATCGACTTTGAGATATAAATCGCTGTAAGCGCCGAGCGTCGTACAGCCGAAATGATTCCAGACCCTGGTCGCGTGACTATAATCCTTGTCGCTCACGTGCGTCTCAGTCAGCGCGCTGTAGAACTGGAACTTTTCCGGTAGCGACGTAGCGTCCAATTTATCCCACGAATCTGTATATTCATACGGATATACGCCTTTTCGCGTGACCAACTCCATCTCCGACGGGGTGAACACTTTCGCGACTTCGCGAAACTTATCAAAGTTTGCGGAGGTGAGGTTCTCCGCCAAGTGCGACAAGCTCGACGCCATGAACCGACACGTGTCCACAAACCTGACGGAGAACGAGTTGTTTATATACTTCGAGAACGAAATATATTTCTCCTCGGTGTTCGCTATTACCGATATTCGATTATTGTCGCCGTCACTCGCCAAATTCGTCACGATAAAATGGGCGTCGTAGTTGGTCAGATTATGCAGATAGCATGGTACAAAATTTGGTGTTTTCAACTTAAGGTTGCACGTGTTGCATAATGTTTTTAGAAAACGTCCCGACAAGTGGTCGTGGTGTGCAGTTTTACAGTTGCGTTCGCTAAACGTAAAACTGCACAAGTCACATATTGTCTTGGCGTCATGCGCGCGACAATCCTCGACACTCATAATTATCGGGACGTTGACTTCCTTGTATAATCTCGCTATCTTGGCGGCCACACCTAGTACGTCACTGACAAAGCGTTTGGCAACATCGTCCTGAGTAGCTGAACCACGGAAAATGACCGGAGCTCGCGGTATGTCGAACTGGTCGAACAACTCTGTCGGTACCCCCTCTGCCGCGACAACATGGTACCCGTAGCTCATTGGATGATGTTCGTGTATCGCGATGGTATTTTCACCTTGTTTCCGGTCCGTTTTCAGGAGTAAGGCTTCAAAGTCAGCGTATATCACGAACGGTAGGCGCTCCGTCTTACACCACGCCTCGAATTTAAGCTTGTCCCCCTCTTTGGGCATCAGCGGCACAACCGGTTTGTGCGCACCGCACAGTAAACGGTGCTTGGCCAGCGCTCGCTCTCCGTGCAATTTATATTGTAATGGGCGATCCTCAAAACTGGCGAAGCACCGTTTGCAATAAAATAAGCCATGTTGGTGGTTATTTTTTTGCGGACTGGCTAGGCGTGAAAAATTAGAAATGAACGCATAATGATTCTTGTCATCCTTCCCGGTAATCAGTAGCAGGTCAAAATGATCCTCCTTTTCTTCATCCGCGATGCGCAGCGGGTACGCGACAGATTGCGTGGACGATTTTTTTTTTTTATAATTTTTATTTTTCACACAATTTCTTATTCCGTATACATTGACGGACGTCCCGGGATTCGACTTTTCAAATACTTTTATCTCCGACACGGGGGTGGGAGTTGACAGTGTAGAAAAGTCGTAACGATGTTCTTCACTCGTATAATTGGCGCCTACTACCGAACGATTGTCACGTGGTACATGTTTGGCTAGAATCGCCCACTTAAAACATTGCCGGTCAATATTTTGTGGGTTGATAACAGCCTTCCGGTTGAGAATACTTTCCGGCAACGGTAAGTACGACGATCCCCCCATAGGCGTGTACTCGTACACACCCAAGAGCAGTCCATCGATGCACGATAAGGAAAAACCACTATACTTTCCGGCGTAGCAATCCTCTTCGGCCAGGAGCGTAGAGAAATCGCGATCGACCAAACGTTCGACGTCGCTGTGCGCATAGAGTTCTCGGGCCGAAGTTTTAAACGCCCGATTTTGAGTCGAATTATGCAAGTTGGGTATGACGTATGTAGCCTCTAGTTTCAAGTTGTATTTTATAGTGTTAATACACGTGTGTTCGCGTAATTTTGCGATTAGTTCGCCCTCTATCGAATTTAGGAACGCACGGTAACTGACTACATTATCGACATTTTTCCTAAAATACCACACGATCGTACGATTGAGCGAAGACTCAATCTCGACGAAGCCCGGCTTATTATTAGCTTTATTCATTCGTGTCATCTTTCTTTTGATATTTTTTCGAGTATTTTCAGTATGAGCAACAAATTCCCCGGTTGGCGGTGGTGAAAGCGAAAGCGGTAGTGCGGGGCTCGCGGGGGATCTTGCGTCGGGTCCGTCGACGATAGCCTGTGCGGGTGACAGGGAAACCATCTCCGGTGTGCGGAACAATGATGATGAGGCTTGGGGGGTAGGTATGTCCACACAACGGCGATGTCTTGAGATGACCGTCGGAGTCAAGACATCTGGCATGGCGGGCGGCATAGTGGCGGGGGGTGCCCAACATATGACCGATGCGCGACCTAACATATTATATTATTAATATTAAGATAGTGTCTTTATTATTTATTAGAGTAAAAAATTATTTACCCATTGCACCGCCTATTCGTACAGCGTCGCGGAATTCTGGGGTGTTTTTAGCGATCACTATTTTAAAAATAAATCAATTAATAACTCCTATTTAAGCGAGACGTTAGGTATTAGCCCGAAAAAACATCGTATGTGTAGAATTCTAATATTATACAATAATAATTCGAAAATGTTAGTTCGAGTAACTATATATGAATGACACAGAGGTTTTTTTCGGGTCGACGTCGTAATAAACAATGTACTTACCATGAAGATTTTGTACGTGGTTTCTGAGTTTGTCCCGGCGCGTGAACGTCTTAAGACATATCCCGCAAGAATTCGTCGATCCATCGTGGGATTTAGCGTGTCTGTTTAGATCGCGCTTATGAACGTACACTTTATCGCATATCGCACAGTTAAACATTTTCGAAAATATACGGCGCACAGTGTTGTAAAATAATAATAATAAAATATAGACGAGAAGGCGAATATAATATGCAAGGACGTGGAACGTGTTTAAACTCTGTTGGCCGTCTGAGCTGTATTCGACGTGGCTTAGGTCATTTCGTTTTAGGAAATAATCGGTCGCTAACAACGGTCAGCGCCCTACATCATGGGTACATCATAATATGTTATGTGGTCAATGTATGTATATATTTATACATATATATATATATATATATTCACGGCTACAATATACATATTATCTTAACACATATGTTAACAATAATGATATTGCTGAGGGCGGCGATAAGTGATAACACACACACACGTGCGCGGGTGACGGCTTCGGCGGCGGCCAGTATCTGGTAATAGGGAATAACTCGACGCTGCAGTATTTTACATATCACTATTCAAATATTTTTAGCTTACAATATTGTTATTGCTCTGCTTAGATTACACTGCTGATGATGAACATTATTAGTTCGCACAACTGACAGTAGTTACTCACAGACCTTTACACTGGCTAGGGGTGTCTTATCCGCGTTCAAGCCTGCTATAACGTATTATCTACGATTTATTATTTTTACACGACGCGTTACAATGAATTTATTAAAATGTTCCTCCGAGTGTCGATCACTAGTGCGTTTGGTCCGTGAAAACTCGAATCCTGAATATCCCGAGTATATAAGTTTTTTATCGAGGTTGAAAACATACGATTCACACCCGGCACGATCGCGTCAAGATAAATATTCGCTAGCTGAATGCGGATTCACTTACACCGGGACGGGTGACTTGGTTCAATGCTACTACTGCGGGATATTGTTGGGAAAATGGGAGGAAAATGACGAAGTGTGGCAACAACACGCCTTGCACAACCCCGAATGCGTATTCGTATTATTATATAAAGGAGCGCAATTTATTGAAAATGTTAATAATGAATTTAATGTCAAACGTAATACCCGCGATAATAGTCAAGGCCGTAGATGTAAATCGGAATCGTACGATGTTGTCGGCTAACATGCAGCTGTATAAAATTATGTATAATGTATATTTTTCATGAATAAATATGGAATTCTTTAAACAATTAAATCGCGCTTCAGTTTTTGACTTGGTATCCTACTAAAAGCATGTATATGTTTTTATACATGTATGTATATGTTTTTAATACGTATGTATAGGTTTTTAATATATATGTATATGTTTTTAATACGTATATATAGGTTTTTAATATATATGTATATGTTTTTAATACGTATGTATAGGTTTTTAATATATATGTATATGTTTTTAATATATATGTATATGTTTTTAATAAAATATTCGGAAAACGCGTACGTCGAACATGTGGGGGGTGAGGTGGGGTGAGTCGGGACGTCGGTACCGCGGTATGCGCGGGAGGTGTGGCGGGGAGGGCGGGGTACGGGCGCGGTACAGCCGATGACGTAGCGGCGGAGTGACTTTGATGGGAGGGCGGGGGAGGGTGTGGTATAGGACAGAACGGTTGTGACGTAGGTGGCGCGGTACTAGCGATGACGTAGGTGGCGCAGGGCGTGCAATGACGTAGGGAGCGCAGGTGGCGCACGGGGGCGCAGGGGGCTCGGAATAGGCGGAGGGGGTGGTGTGGGGGTAGGGAGTGGCCCGGTGGCCCGGTGGCCAGACGTCTATGACGTAGGTGGCGCTGTACTGGCTAGGGGTGGAGGGTCGGTGCATGTGACGTAGGCGGCTCGGTACATGCGAGGGGTGTGGGGGGAGGGGGTAAGGTACATGTGACGTAGGGAGCGAGGTACAGGCTAGGGGTGTGGGGGGAGGGGGTGGCCCGGTGCCCGTGACGTAGGTGGCGCGGTGGCCCGACGACCGTGACGTAGGTGGCGCAGGGTGGCGTTGGGGCGCGGACAGGCGGGCGGGGGGGTGAAGCGGGGGGTATCCAGGAGCGGCCTTTCTACCCTACTCAAGCTCACCCCTCATTTTTCCTTTAATAAATTTAATAATAATGAACATATTCAAATTCTACCTTTTTTTACATTTTTAAGGATACTTTTAAAGACCGTATTTTGAAATACTTAAATATTTTATGACATTTAGGCATAGTATTCTGTGGCAACACAAACTTCTTTTTTTGAAATGAGAATAACTCTTTTTTGTAAAATTTTGAGCAAATGACTTATTTGAAAATGTAAATGTATCTAAATACCGAACGAGGATTTTTTGAGTTTTTTAACTTAGTGTAATAAGAATAATAGGACATAGGTCCAAAATATTATAGGCTTGGTGGATTTGGGGACTATGATTACTTAAAAATTATAATAATTAATATTAATCTATCAAATATCAATTTTTAGTCATTTTTGAAAATAGTCCAAGTATAATAAATACTAGATCCAATATTATGTATTATAAAATATTATGTATATTTAAACATTTTAAAGACTATTAATTATTATCGTTGGTATATACACTATACACATATTAATAACTCGGAAACTAGATACTCGCGAAATGAAATTTATTTTAAATACATCAACATTTTCAAAAATTTCAGTTGCTTAACAATTTACAGTAAAAATGGTTATAAAAAATAATACGGTTAATGTTATGATTGGATATAATTTTAGATCGAAAAATGATAACTCGAAATGTTTTTTCGTATATTAAAGTAATAACTGTGCTTTCTTCATAACCATGGGAATTATTTTATTACCATGAGATGCTGACTGTGTTTCTGATATAATTGTAATCTATAAAACCCTCCAGATAAATTTAAAGAGTTTAAATAATGTGAATTAAATTATTTTTTAAACTAATTCGTCATTGCAGAAAATAGTAACTTTTTAGTAGACTACTTAACATAGTAAGTAAGTTATTATTTATTAAATGATTCCGGTATTTTGAAAATGAAATGAATTATGTTTTTGTTAGAAACCAATGATTGTTAAGTCTTTACTGAGACATCATCATATTATCGTAATTTTCTTAAAACAAAACCATTGCCTACATATGAGTGCATGCATATTAATTTTATTCAGACCATAAACATAATTAAGAAATTAATTTGTAAGCAATATTGAAAAAACACTATCCATTCACAAGTGAAACTTTTATAAAATTTTATTTTACATTGAAAAAATAACTAACTAGCAAAAAAACTGGTAGTATGCATACTGAATAAATGGCATACGATTAGCTAAAGTTGCGTAATCAAAATACAATTTGAATGGCTACTTTAAACCATTCAAAAAGTGAGTGTATTTTTTAACCACCAGAGAAAAATGCATGTGCTTATATTATAGTTTTAGATTAAAAATTATATTTTTATATAATTATTTTATTGTAATTCCATTCAATCTGTATAAATTGATATTATCCACACAAAAATATCTTATTTATGACGGCGCATTGTGTAGGCAATTTAGTGGCATAATTTAAGGTTTAAAATATCTGTTATCATATTATTATTACATTAATAACATTAATTAATATCTATAAATATAAATTTATTTTAGAATCTGAGCGGAGCGATGAATGTATTGATTTTATAATGATGTGTGTTTTTTTTTTATTTTTTTTTGTGTCTGTCATCAACTTTTAGGACAGTAAAAATGCTTCAATTTTCTTCAATAGTACCTTTTCTGATAAGAAAGTGAATCTAGTTGGTACTTTGGGGGAGTCCAAAGTAAAAATTTCCCAGTAGTTTTCAAAAGCGCCGTGAAAAACAAATGAAAAATTAAGGGAAAAACGGGAAATTTTATGGAAAACCAATTTTCGACATAATCGATTTTGGTTTTTGATATAACTCTAAAAGAAATGACCGTAGAAACATGAAATTTTGACCGAATGTTTATATAAGGATTTTCTACACACCCTAAAATTTTCAAAATATTTTGAGCTGTTAACGGACATTTTCAGTTTCCAATTTTTTTAGTTTTTTTTTCTAAAATGTCAATAAAATGTTATTTGTTGGGTATAAAATCTTGAAAATTTAATAGTAGGCTTCTAATATATAGTTTCAAAGGCAGATGAAAAATATTAAAAATCCGTAGTTACAATTATTTTTATAGGTAATCAAAGTTAAAATTTTGACAAAATACGTAAAAATGACGAAAATATGCAATTTATTTTGAGTTAGAAATTCAAAGATAGATTAGAGATTCTTCATAAGTTTGGCTAATTTTATCAATAAAAAAATGTTAATAAGCAATAAGTCATAATAAATTTTTATGAGCATTTTAATTTCAAATTTTTACAAGATTAGATATTCACTGGATTTCTCAAGTAGTGATTTTCTTATTTTGTTGCAATTCAAAAACGAATAATTGTACATGCTTGAAATTTTCACTAAATGTTTATATAAGCATTTTCTGTACACCATCTAATGTTGAATATATTTTGACTGTTTTTGAGCTTTTTATACAAATACCAATAAATTTTTATATGTTGGGCCAAAAATAATGAAAATTTAATACAAAGCTCCTGATATATTGTTACAATAGCAATTGAAAAATATTAAAAATACATAGGCACACATTTTTTTATAAGCATTTAAAGTTCGAATTTTGACAAAATTTATCAAAATCTCGAAAATTATCAATCATTGTAATTAAACAATTATAAAATGGTCAGTTTTTATAACTAAGGATTGAAAATTTAAAATAAAGAATCTAATAAATAGTACATACTGTAAGTTTTACTCACAGACATTTTAAGTTCAAATTTGAACGAAATTACATATTAAAATCAATTTTAACGAGTTAAAGTATAGGTATATAATAATATTTTTCAAGCATCACTGATAATTTTAGGTTAATAATTAAATAATATGAATAATGTTAATTCAACTTAGCAGCTACCGTAAGATAACAATATCAATATAATTTAAAATATCTACTTATAACCTACTGTTATCAATGGTAATAACTACGTCCATAATAATCACATTTAATACTTTTATTTAAGCATTAATTAACAAAATCAACTTTAATTGCTTGTTATGATCTATTAGTTGTCTGAATAAAATCTTATTGATAATATAAGTAGCATATTTAAATGGTATAGCGCTAAGTGGATCCCTTTTAGAAATCTTGCGGTTTATATGCACCTATTCATAACTTTAATATTATAAGTAAACAATTATCAAATTGATATTAAATTTAATTAAATTTAAAAATAATGTTACTGTTAAAATGTAATCGCTTCTTCTACCTCTTGGTTGAGCTCCAAATAGCCACTGATCGGACTGACCTAGAAAAAAAATTATTATTTTGCAAAAAACTATAATTTATAATAAACCAAACGCTAAATAGTATAGGTAATAGGTATAGCAAACTGTTTATATATTTCAAATATTCTAATTTTCTTTTCAACTTATCTTTTCCAGCGTTAAAACTTAAAATTAAGAACATATTCCATATTGGAACATTTACTTAATAGTTAACTGTACAAAAACTTTCAAGAGTAATTTAGATAAGTGAATTATCTTGGTGATTAATATTCACATAGTTAGGGATAGCAAATGATCCATAAGAATGGCGTTATCCACTAATTAATACATGTTGCTTATTTGTGGTTGGAATAATCATAAAAATTTGTCAAATCCTTGAACTGGACCTAGTATTCCACTAAGACACTAAGTAGACAATATAACATATTATAATATAGGGTCACTATCACTCAGATAGTCAAAAAACATTAAATTATTAGATTTAATAACTACTTCAACGTTTGAAAATAGTTTAAAATCTATAATATAAGCCTATATAATTACGTAAGCCATGTTTATAAATTTTAATTGGAAGTCTGAAATTTACCAAAGCATATATATTATATAATATTACCTAAAATAGCTATAGTAAATATACCATGCACATTTATCCCGAGGTATATATAATGTCATTATTGACTTTATCATTTATTATAGAAATGCAATTTTAAATATTCTTTTCTGACTTTGAATTTGTTAAGATTGACAGTGAAACTTTAGTATGAATTAAACGTTGATAGAATTTTTATGTTTATAACATTTTTTGTTTACTTATTGCAGTCATAGATGTACAGAATTTCGGATTTATGATATTTTAGTAACAAAACTATACACCAGTCTCTTAAAAAAAAAAAAATTATCTTTTTGGACATTTTATATACACACAACTCACATACTTATAATCATATTCAGAATTCATGATGTAGTTACACCTTGCACCGGTTAAATTATGTAAAATAAGTTGCCTACCTATTAGATCGCCGACATTTATACCTATGTATAATATAAAAATAACATTGAAACCATAATAATTTATGTCTACCTATGACGATATTTATGAGACGGTCTACTTATCATATAATTATATGTTTCCGTTGAAATTAAATAAAGATAATATTTATTGTTTATGATTCACTCGTAAATAATACGTAATTATTGTACGTCAGCAACTAAAATTACTTTTTAGTAATTATTTTATTATTTACTTAATAAGCAACTACAATTCTAAATAAAAATAATAATTTGGTCTTATTTGTACTATTTATGGCGTTACAATTACTGAAAAAATTAATTGTTGTGAAATTCCTCATCTATCCAAATTGCTTTTAGAGAACCACATAGCCACATATAGGTACCGCAACGTATATAAGTGCAGTCACGACTAAGACAGACCAATTAATTATGTATAGACACTCAAACATTTTTAACTTTTTATGTAAATTAAATATATCATGAGTGTTTGCCCTAACCTACGAGCCTATAAAATAATTAAATCATATACGTTGAATGTGGTATAAAGCATATATTTAGTACATTTCAAAGACAAATAACTACATTCAATAATACATAATTTAATATCATCGCCATTCGCTATTATGGCACGGCACATAAGAGAACTTTGAATATTAGTATATTAATATATATAAACACTAACGCTTTTAAGATTCATCATTTACACTGTATGAGCACAATATGTACATAATACATAGACACATCATAGGCGTGCGCAGACTCGGATATTTCTGGTCGAAACTGAGTGTTAAATGCAGTTATACCGTAACTAGCGAACTTGGGTAGTGTCCATTCATTTTTTAATATATCTATATACAATTTACTCATCATTTTAATACTGTGTTTAAACGTATATAAAAATTCATTTTTATTGTACGAGTATATAACTTCAACAGTGAACGGCTAATATTAAAATTAAGTGGGGTAAGTATAAGCGATTGGGGTAAGTGCATTTTCGACTAATAAATTAAGTTGAGTTCAATATCATTAATTTAAAACTTATTATCATATTATATATAAATATTGTATAGATCATAATATTATAATATATGGCAACACTATGTAATTGATATTTGAAAATTCATTTTTTGATTAAAAATTCGCCTATATTTATTCTGACTTTTGTGTTCACCCACAAAATATTTGGACATCGCTACTAACAACAAAAATAATGTCAACATTGGTCATTTTTTAGTAATTTTTCATTCTAAATACATATAGTTTGATTCTTCGTATAACATAAGGACCAATTAAATGATTTAAGGGGAACTGTATGTAATAATGCACTTGCCCCGTGAAAAATCATCTAAGGGGCAATAGTGCGTCACATGAACTCTTAGCAAGTAGAAATGAACATATATTTTCCTCTGAATATTCATTTTATACATATTGATTCTTATATAAGGTAGGTAAGGTAGGTAGCTAATTAAAAGTGTATTGACTTATTTTAGGCTGAAACATGATTCGAAACGGGGTTAGGCTTCGTTTGTATATTTTTCTGTAACTAATAAAGTTATTTTGTCATTCAAAAATGAGTTTAAAATTTGAATTTTCTATAATAACGCATATTGTCCAAATCATGGGCCAAGTGCTTAAGAGCGTCACATAATTTTTTTTTTTTAATTGCCAGGAAGGCAATTTATTATAACATTTGATTGATGTGTAAAATACATAGCTTTGACATGTCATAAATAATCATAAACCTGAATAATCCAAACATAATTATTGGTAACAAGCATAATATGTAAGTAGATAATCTAGTAATTATTATATAGTCATGAAACACAAATTAGATCAAATTACACCGCAATAATACTGTTTTACGTGATTTCCTTTTTTATTTTCTAAAAACTATGTACAACCGCTGTGAAATTCCAAAAACAATTAAACAAATATATTAACAGAATGCAGTGATACTAAAGATGCAACACAAAAGTGCAATACATCCCAAACCTACATGGTTCACCCAAACCCAATGAAGACCGTCCAAACAAATGATACTTTTTAAGATATTAATTTTTAAAAAAAAGTGTAGCATGAAAAACCCTGATTTTAGCACAATTCAATTCAGACTATATAACAGTTATAATATTATGTAAACACCCACTAAATATGGACAAACTCCGTAGGTGTATGTTCAATGTTGACACTATACTCGCGCACTATACGCTCATCTATAATACTCGTATATGATTTATATATTATAATGTAAAAATATGCTTTATTATTTTTATAACCGTATAGCGCTAAAACAAAAACCTTCCTAGATTGTTGAATGAATAAAATTAATTACGACAATACGGCGTTTGAAAATGAAACATGGCACATTATGTAGGTATAGTTGAGTATAATATTATGTGGAATGCATGGGATATCCAGCGAGAGTATTGGTGATTTACATATGTTGAAAGTGGTCATGTATAATACCTAAATAATATATATCGTGCTATTCCGCTATTCTAAATCGACGTATAACATATAGGACACCACCGTACAAAATTGTAAATCACACTCTTTGTTACAATATGGAATTTCGAGTTTAGGTGCGTATTGGTGGGCACTCTGAAGTATGATTTATGCATATAATGTGCACATGCCCATGTGTTTAAATAATCATGATATTATATGTTAATTGTTAGGTATTACTTATAACTTATAAAACTACTAGCTAGGTCTATACGATGAGAGAAAAACGCGATAGTCACTGTCGTGAAAGAACATGCATGCATGATAGATGATAAGTAATGTGAGAGGGGATGAGATGGTGTGATAGTAATTGTCGTAGGACATAGAGTTCATAAGACACTACGGTGACAGTATGGTGTCGCGAAAGCAACTATTGAGTTTTACAATCATCGTATGGACCTAGCTAAAAAAAATTAGTTCAACAAAGGTTAAATATAGGTTTATAAAAAAGTTAAGCTCATGAATATATAATATATTATTATAGTATACGATGGATCAAAAATACACGTCGTAAGTACGATTGCATTACTGCAATATGTAATAACTGCAGTCATGCTTGCTATGCAATTAATGGCGTACTGCAGTTTCCGGAACCGCCTATTTAATTGGGAAAAAAATGTAAGAAAACACGATACTATAGACATCGTGTACACAGTAAATACATTAGTATATAATATGTGTATCACATATTATGTACTAGGTATAGCACGTTTTTCCCCTATAAAACAACTACTACCTATAACATTATTTTTGGTTTTTTTTTTTTTTGTATACTTAAACTACCTACGATAAATTATGTATACCATGTTTCTCGTCGCGATGTTCGTCCACATCAAGATATCTTATTGGAAAATGATTTTTAATGAAATCATTAGTACGTTTTAAACTATTAGCCCTATTTTTCTAAACTAAAGGTATCTGCACGTATTACATAATATAGATAACATAAGAATATAAAAATAGACCTGATGTCCTGAAATGTACATATTATATATTAAAAACAATTCGAAAGTTAAATCGTATGGTTCCATTAAGTATTCGAATAGACTACCTGCTGTTATTAGTTAGAGAGAGTAGTTAGTCTATACTATTCGAAATAGTATTATTATCCATTTTAGTTATAATTGTATGCCCTGCAGAACCAGGTGGCAAATGTAGACGAATCAGTTGTATTCTACCTATATAGTAGGCGAGTAGGTATTTACGAGGACATAATATACACGGCAAGAGTGCAAAACGTCCTGCTGCCGTATATATATATATAAATACGACGTATAATATGGTATTATTATGTATAATGCATTATCTATAGGTTAAAACTTACCTACCTATACTTGCATTGTTCTGTTCCGTCGTGTGTCATTGATTATCATATCCATCCTAACAACTTGTTCGATGCGAGCATATGATCAATTATATTAATTAAGTATAAGTACGATATAGGTACGGGTGGTTTTTTTTTATTATTATTACTATTATTAAACGGGTTCACTTTATTATTGTATATAGACACAGACGATATATATAGGCACGACAATTAATGCGATAAACGTATTATTCAAGTTATAGTTATAGGTATTACATTGCACGTACAAACGTAATAATAAGAACACAGGCTTGTATTATTATAGATAGTCGTACATTACAGATGCCTATACTTACTACTACCTATATGTATTTTAATACACGTGTCGTGACGAAGAGACCGTCCCCACCATAATATTAATTTAAAAGCACTTTTACTAGACCTGGCACTCGGCAGTAGGTATATATTATAATATAATATCTTCTACATACTAAGATGATAAGTACCTGCCTTATATAAATACCAAATGGTTAGAAATTATAATGGTTTTATGTGGAACTGTGTAAGGACTATGGACGTAAGGTATCCGTGTGCTATAATGCTATATTATATTGTGCGTATATTATATAATATTATCATCATTCATCTGCCACCGGTGACTGGCATCGAGATCAATTAATGATGTATACGAGACGCGTCACTTTATGAGTTATAATATTATTAATTTATAAATACATTAATATATAACATATTATAATTACGACTAAAGTGTATTATCTACTATATACGAGTACCTACTTAATACATTCATACATCTAAATATTATAATTTGAAATTTATTGCACGGTAGATGGACGATCGTTTCCAATAATAGGTAGTACGTCGTCTTTACTATAAAAAAAACTTACTATAGGGGAGCTTTAACCCCAAATAGAAGTATTTAGCCTCCTCGCATTGGCAAAAATAAAGCTTTTTCATGCGTCCAATGTGTATATAATAATAATTACTATTTATATATATTATTATTATTATTATTATTGTTTCATTTCTTCGAAAAGATAATGGGCCCCAATGATTAATGGAGCAGAGGTTCGTGGGGCCCTTTAGATACTTAGATATATAATATAGGTGCGTATAAATGTATAATACTCTAATATGTACATATGGTTAAAGGTTGTTGATTAGTAAGTACATGCACAATAGTTAATGTCTTAATATATTATACTCCATAGTTTACCGTTTACCATGTTATATACCTCTACGGCTATACCTACCACGAGTATTTATCAACATATTTGTGAATTTAATGCTTTTATAGTTTTATGTGTATTTATTTTTCCGTAGGTAAATATGTAGATAGGTACCTACGAATATTTATTTTGAATAATATTTGAGGTTTTTAACATATTATTGCATATTTTCATAGGTTTTCCTATTTAAAGTTTATTTCTTACACGATCTGACGCTCATGATTTCTCTACATCAGTGTCAAACCGATTTCCCGAGCTGTGTGTGTGGCGAACTTTCGACCCAAACCTATAACCGCGCAGAATCTGGCCGCAGAAGGGCCTACAGCACAACTTGACGTGACGTCTTATCCACGACGTGAAAGCCGTCTCCTCACATGTCTTACCACGGCGTAGTATGTAAAGACATGTTAACACGTGGTGTGTGAATAGTGTGTTGTGTGTACCGGCCTTTATACCAACACAATCTTCGACAGCACGTTCGTAGCTGACACGCTGAACTGCAGGGCGAGCCGTCACAGCAGCTGCAGCCAAAATATAATGCATTTATGTGCTGCATAATAATGAACGAACGGTTTGTATTATGACGATTGACGACAACGATTGTTTCCTTTTCCGTACAACGTAATTTATGAATTATGATTGGGTGTCTCAAACGCGAGTCTACTTCGTCTCGACATCACTTCGAGAATGGCCAACTTACTCCACACCATTGTTTAGAAAACCCTTGGCTTATCATTGTACCATTTGTACCCATCGATGATTCGACATGTCGACTTGTATAAGCCGAATCAGATGAACCCATATTACATTTTTAAGTGTACCTACAACTCTACAATAGGGTACAAATATTAATCGTTAGAAAACACACGAACGTAATAAATATATAGTAATGTTATTTTACCGCGTATAACACTTAATAGTGGGTATACCTACTTTCCGATTCCGTTTGCAGCCGTTATGGCGTCATAGCTGGTAATGAAAGCTAACAAAATAGACGATACACCATAGGGCTTAGACGTCAGATACAAATATAAAATATAGATTAGGCATTTAGGTAAACAATTCGTATGGATACACAGATAGTCACGCTACAGTGTATATGGAACATGGGGATAAAAGTTTTAAATTGTTGGGAAATATTATTTTATTCCCCGAATAAAAATCAATTTTTACCTTTTACTGGCTATCAAATATTTACATAATATTACAAATTAATTAATGCGGTGATTGCCGATAAACATATTTTGTTCCAAGTGTCCCAACCGCAATGAGGTGGAGTACTATTACAAGTAGTAATAGCAATAAATATAAGCCAATGGGTGGACAGACATAAATCGGCTGTAATGTAGACTTGTATAAGGGACGTTAATTTATTTTAAGTCTTGTAGCACCACTTCTTTTATTATTTAAATTCCAGCACGGCCTGTAGGTATACTTAATAAGTTTAATATTTTATCAATACAACTAATGTAAGTAATTTGACATTGGTCACGATGTAGAGAAGATGTATTCTATATTTATATAGAACACGGTCGTGGGACGTGCATATATCTGGAATTCTGGACGCGTGTGGATATATATAAGTACATAATATTATAGTTTTTTTCTCAACATTTTATGCTATGCTATCTATTATAAATTTGAACAATGAACCTATGTCATGCTAATAAATAAAATTACATGGAAAACAGAGAGAGTGAAGTCCCAGTGGAGGTACTTCAACGTGAAGTTATATAATTAAGATACATAGTTGAACATACATTTAATAGACGTTTACAGACAAGCCAAACGAATACACGACAGACGTCATAGGGGTGAATCTGGCTTATTTCTATGATTGTACCAGTTACCAAGGTACTCACACTGCCTAGGTATAATCCACGTTGATTATAATAATAATATTAAAGTAATTTATTGATCACATACCGTTTAAGATAGGCAACCAAATGTACAGATATTGCCCGTTGCGCGTATAGCGTATTGGAATATAGTTTTATATATAACGTATTGAACATTGGTCCTAACTCCTAATTCATAGTTTATGAAATTAATCATAAATCATTGGTTTTACCATTCTGCACTTGACTCTTGTCGATGTTGTATAAAATATAATAATTTAATTGTATCGATAAATATTGTATTTTTTATATTATTTTGTAAATTAAATGTCAAATTATACAAAGTAGGTAGGTCGAGGTACCACTCGTAGTTATTTTGAAATATTTATTTCACATTATGCTCACTTGAAAAAAATTAATTGGTTGTCATTGCTTCTATGCATAATTAATTAACTTGCTTATCAAGATTTCCCACTCCTATTTTAGAGGACCTATACATTTTTTAATCAAATGTAAATCTATTCTTATCAAGTATTAAAGTTTCTATATGAAAAAGTGAGTGTTGCAACTTGCAAGTATGCACAAATGAAGTGAAACTTCTTTACAAAGGGCATGAAATAAAATATTATTGTCCATCACTGTCGAATATTGGGTATGTATTGGTAAAATTAAAATTTTCAATTGAAATTAATTTATTATTAATATTAAAGATACGACAAATGTTATTATTTATTATCATAGAAACCAGTGTCGTGACGGTTGGTATTATTTTTATTTTTCGTACCCTCTGTTAAAAAAGTTTTACTTCAAATACTAAAAATTAACATTATTTGAAATTCTTGATGAAAAAGTATACTTTTTAATTATTTTGTTCAAAAATTGTTCTGTCCCAGACTAATATTTTTTTTAGATTTTTATAAATAGTAGGTATGAATAAAAAATAATGTGAATATAGGTATTATTTATCATATTCATAAGTTTCGGTAATCATAATCAATCTATATAAGGAAAAGAACTTGTGCTGACTGACTGACCGATTCATCATCCCCTATAGTATTTTTTTGTATATAAATGATTGCAACTGCAGAGGGATGCCTAATAATATTAAAAAGAATATACACTCTAACCACAGAAATCTTAAAAAGTGTAATCAAAATAAAATAATTGTTAATTGATTATTTATATTGTCAAAACAGTATCTGTGTAAGTTGTATTTTATTTGTTTATCTATTATTGTCTATTTTTTATGTCCATGTTTGTATAATACTAATAATTATATTATCTTAAAAAATTGTTTAGTATTTTTAGATTGTTAATTTAAGTGATATAATTTGTAACTCTCTACTACCATCATAATCTTAGTTTAAAAGTGGTAGATATATATTTATTATAATTTTATTCAAATTTATAATAATTATTTATTAAAAAAAAAAAGAAATCCAAAATGTACTATTGTCAAAATAAATACTTTATTTTTCAGGAGAAGCAATTTTCTGTATCTTAACATTTCTAATAAAAACAAACCATTAATTATAAATAGACAAATAATTTTAAAGAAAAAGTTATTTTTTAAATTATTTATATTTATATTTTTAATTTAATTACAAAATTAATTAAACATTTTTAAATTGAATTTTAGTACGTTTTGGATTAACTTTTTTACTTCCCTGTACAACACAGGTAATAGTACGTTTTGGCATAACATAAATAAAGTACATTTTGGAAATAGTTAGTTAAATATTTTATAAATTTAATTTTTATGTATGGAAAAGGTTCGTTTTGGATTAACCATTTATTTTGAAACGCAGATTTGACATGGAAATGGTACGTTTTGACCTATTCTGAAGACGCCAGTCGATTTATCGATGTTTTTTCCACAAGAATCGATATCCAACTAGATTTTGTCAACTTTGGAAATAATACGGTTTTGATTTCGATTTACCTAGTTACATACTCGGGCAAATGAGGTAAACAAACGCATCTAATTGTCGCGTTTACTGGGCCTTGATTAAAGAACATGTATCTTAAAACCAAATCGCAGTAGCGAGGCGTGAGGTTTTTGCTTGGGGAGACAACGAAAAAAAAAAGGCACTGATACGTCTATACTGCCCCCTCCCTTTTTATTTTATCTATAGGGTAAGAAAAAAATGTTCAAAAACTAAAAACAAAATGAAATATTATATTTAAAAATTAAAAACCATAAATGGTATTAATTAATTAATTAAATCATCAGCCACGGGGACAAATTACAATATAAAACAATAAATATCAAGAAACAAGTACGACGTACCCATCACGATGGCGTGACAATGCGACGGCGATAATAAATATTGAGGACTGAGATAATTACGAACCGGCGAGCCGCGCCTCATAGCGTGGATAATAAACCTCACTCACATTAGCAATCCACTGTACCCGCGCGCCCAAAATTTCGAGATGTTGCGTCGAAACGTCCATTGGATATAATACCATATTTGGAATGATCCGTATCGCCAGATCGTACGCACGGCCGTATAGCGAGCATCTAATCTATTTTAAGAATTCTATAACTGTACAATAAAAAACCGATTTTAACAAATATTAAATATAAAATAAAATAAAATTCACATTTGTAAATATTTTATAAAACAAAATAATAATTTATTTCTAATTTCTAAGTGGGGAACCGTTGTCTCTTTGTCTCCAAAGACGCCTGGCCACTGGCCAGTCGCCAGTCGCCAGTCACCACTCACCACTGAGTCCTAATGTACGCTTGTATCATATTATATTTTACTCAAAAACTACTAAATTGATTTTAATGAGAATCTCAGATATTGTTTTTAGAGATATCAGAAAAGTTAAGAGAGTAGTTTAAAAAATATACCAAGTGCTACATTTAATCCAAGACTTCCAGTTTCCTTCTAGAACAAATTATTTCAAAAAGCTAGGTACACTGACGCCAATTCTCCCGTGAAGTGTGAACTAAGGTACACTAAAACTGAGATAAATCTATATAAAAGAGTATTTTATATTTGATCATCTTTTCCGTGGGAAAGCGAGGTTTTACAGCTATCTAGTACATATCAAAGGTTCAGCTGGTAATTATGTAAAAAATTTAAAACATAACAAATATGTACCCTTAGTTAAATGATTTTCAAAATGTTCACGAGTATTGAATCTGTATGCAATCATAGTTATTGCGGTTGTACATGACTGTGGGGCATTTCATGAGCTCTTGCCTCTAACAGTCTAACCTGTATGGATAATTTTACTTCAAACATTCAATATACAAATCAAAAACAAAAGAAACATAAATAATTATTAGACGCTTTTATTAAGTTTTGAGATCTTAATTAAATATATAATTATATTATATATATATATTAAAATACTCATAAACATTAAACAATATTATATGTAATATAATATAAATGATTCATTACCGTCATTGCAATAAAACTCCTAAAAATGAAAAAATAATTGGAAATTCAAACTATTTAGGTATAATGTTCATACATCACAATTTTTTTGTATAACTATTACCTACGCTATTAAATATAAAAAGTATTTTGTACTCTTTAACTATTAAATTAAAATTTTTATAACAGATAGCAAACAATAATTTAAATTTCCCAAGCAGGGTATTTTCATAACTCAAAATAATTTGGAATCAAGTTATGAATCACAATTCAAAATATTATAATTAATATCTAAACAGTAAATATACATTAATAAATTAATAGTTAAAGTATCAACATATTAAAGCTAAAAAATAATAATGTCTTTATAGACAAATAATTATATTATTTTAACATGAAAATCTATTTCAAAAACAATAATCATTGGCATGTGTCTTTAATACAACTAGATCAAAATAAATAACTCTGTTTTTTCATATATTATTGTAAATGTTATCTATAAGATTTGTACTAGATGCAAATATTGTAATGCATGAGGGTTATTACATGTACATGATATATATGTTTTTATATTAAATAATATTCAGCTTGTAAATCAGTATTAAATCTTAAGCTTAAATACATTTAACACTGGAATATGTACAGGAATAAAATGGTAATCAATAGAATTAATTAAATGTAACAATCACTTTTTCACATTTTTTGCCAGTGCAAACCCAATTCCAATAACAGCACTAAGGCCTAATGCCAAAGCTCCAGCCACCGCCATTCCTTTGTGTGCATCTGAAATAATTTCAAAATAATCATTCATAATATATATAATATTATAGGTACTATATTTTTTCCTAATTTTTTTTTGATTTGAATATTTACTTAGACATTTGGATATCAAGAATAAAACAATTTTTAGAACTGTCATAATTAAAATTTTTTATCAATATTGGCTAAAGTGAGATTTATTGAGAACCAAAATTGCTTGCCATCTAGATGTACTCTTAGCGTAAATAGACTATAGTAGTATTATAATTTAATATTGTTTAACTATAACACTTAGGACTTAGATATTTAATATTTATGATACCATTATTATAATTATTAGGAGTGTGTAAAATAATAGAAAGGAGCAAAAGACATTGATGATAATAATATTAAATGATTAGGATCAAAATATATTAAACTATTTTCAAACCTACCAGATTCCATTTTCTTTTGAATTGTGACCAACAAGTTCTGTGCTTGCATATTTTCAGGTTGCATATGTAAAAATGCTTTAATAAATTGCAGTGCTGTACCATATTCCTGAAAAATATGTATCAACTGTTAATTAACATTTAAATATAATTCATGTAAATATAGGTCCATTTCTAAATTTTTTTTTTTATTGGTCCAAAAACATTAGGTATAATACTTGGAACTTACTTTAATTCTTGAATTTCCTAATGCTAAGTAATAAAGGTAATTTCGTTTGGCATCATCATCATTAGCTTCATGTTTAATCAACTGTTCCAATAATATGAGTCCTTTTCTGATATCAGCTGGATAATTGCTTCTCACTAAGCACCAAGCGTAATGAAACTTTGTTTCTTGAGAAACAGTTCCTGTAGTTAGTTGATTATGATATTCTTTTTCAAATTTCTGAAAATTATAAATATTTAAGATTTTATAAAAATATTACCATAAAGTTTCATGGCCTTGAACTTAAAGCAAATTTAAAAAGAAAAGTTTAGTTTTAAAATAAAACAACCCCATAATAAATGTTATGAGTATTGTAGGTAAAGGAAGCATTTTCCCACGACAACCGTTGCAGTATAATATAACTAAGCAGTGGTATCCTATTCAACAATCTCGATTCTTATTCAATACTTATTACATAAAATTAATCTAATTTAGTATATCCATGTTCAAAAAAGTATAGTGTTAATTACAACAAATCTTTATAATTAACGCCATTAGGGATTCAAATAAGATATCATTCCACACCAAAGATGAATCTAAAGCTCACTAACTGGCATAACTGAGAGGGGAACACAGCAACATTGTATATAATATTTGGTATAATTGGACTCCAAACAAACTGAGATAATGCGAGGATAATATTTTATCTAAAAACAAGCAGTACCTACTTATAATCAAAAACTGTAATGATAAATCAGTGTCCACTGGCAAAATATCAAGAAATGGCTATTGAGTGTGCATCGTAAAGCGACGGAGAATACAGATAGATGTTCAATAGAGACTTACCTTAAGATCTTCCATGGTGACCACATCGCTTAAAACGTCTTCAACGTCCATTTTCCCGGAGGTTTTCTTCAAAATTGTAATCTACCAACTCCTAAAATAAATTTAAAAAAGTTAAAAACGTACTACGTCGTTCACACGAACAAAAGGGTGGCGGCAGACAACGGCGAACTCGTAGAATAAAGATAACTGGGCGGACCGACAGACCTTTGTAGACGAGTTTGTAATCCGATTCTGACGAAATATCAAATAATAAATGTTATTCGGGTAAACGTATGACGTATTATCTGACTCAGTGTTTGTAATTATAATATAATATTATTGTAGTTCGATAAGCCATACGTACACATACGATCGCCGATGATATATATATATTGTAATCAAATATTATAATAGTTTTTAGGTAGTACGTTTTAGTGAGAATTGAAATTCAGAAGACGTCAAAACGATTGGATTGTATAATAAATAATAACCAATAAGTTAATTAACAGAAATCAAAATTAAAAAATAATAATATTTCCATCGACTGTGTGCGAGTGAGACAACTACAACAGTCGACAACTACTACCACATCAAGATCTATAGATCACTGCTACCACTCAGCAGCTGATAGCGTTGTTATCAACACTGTTAGTGTTATTCACGGAATACTATGGTATTATATTATTATAGTACCAATACCACAGAATAAATTATTAGAATTATTATTCTGTGCCAATACTATGGTTGCACAACGAGCAACAATAATATAACGGCGTCAAATGTTCTCATCAAGTTACATAATATATACATACATAGTATACAATATATAAAATAAGTCACGTCATACTAGCGCTTCTTAGTGGCCAGGTAAGCTAATAGTGCTATAGTGGCTGTAGAGGGCGCTAGAAGTACGCGACTTTTTTGTCAGATTTTATGAGAACATTCGGCGCCCTCCAAGTTCCGTCGGTGAGATCCATTATTGGCCGTCGTGCAACTACATAGTATATTAGCATATTCTATTCTGTGGTATTATTGTAAATTGGTTAAGTGCAAACCACGAATTAAAATATATTTAACAATATTGCATTAGCATGGGCATAGGTAATAATATATTAATATCTTATAATCTTCTATTTAGTTACTAAAGACGGATTCTACATTAAACAGTTAAACCGTGTTTAGTACACAAAGTTCTGATTTAGTATTTTTTCATATAATTCTTATATTAAACTTTAATTTTACGACTTCAGAAACATCACGATTCACGATGTATCTTCTGCAAATCAAGCATAATCGCGTAGACAAAAATAATATTAATACAAATGATTATATATTCGTATTTTTATAATTATGTTATATAATATCATATTTTATAATATATATATTATATAACCACAGTCCAGTAGTCCACAGGGCACAGACATAGATAATAATATTATTTTCTTATTATGATTGCTCAGTGGCCAGTGCTCACAAAGTTCGTAGTTTAAAGCTCATTTTACGCGGTTTGCAGCTATTTTATACCACCTTATTTTAGTAATGAGTTTCCAAATCGTTGGATGATTTTCTCCCACGATATGAAAAAATTGAGAGTTCCGACATTCACATTTCACATACATTATTGGTTCTATACCAATGTTGTAAATTTGACAATGTTGTCAAATTTACATTCCAAGTTGTAGAAGAAAGAAGTGGAGGGTGCGATGATACTTTTTTGTCCACTTTTGTACTATACTATAAACGATTTACCTATATAGCTATGGTATATAATAGTATATAGACTTAATCATTATCTTATTTAAGGTTTCCACACCAAACTAAAGTATATTAAATACCTATAATATGTGAATATAAAATTTTAATATTTTATCTTTTTACCAACGTATTTTTCACACAAAACTAACTTATCATACAGGTTGATAGATATTATATGTTTTATTTAAAATGCTCCAAATTGTATATTTCATTAGTTTTATTATGAAATTTTTTCCGTTTCCCCGTTATTGGATGGCTATTGGATGGCCCGACCACTTAAAATATTTACAGGTCTAATTAATCATTAGATTGATAAAAAAAATATCTAAAGCTCAAATAATTCAGTAAAAAAATTAACACCGCTTATTGTACCTAATTTTGTCGTTATAATATTATATTTAAAAGTGAAAGACTGAGGTATGTTTCTTTATAATCTGAAATTTTAATGTAAAAATAACTTCATTGTAGCATCCAGAATCTAAAATTATATTTAAAACAGTATAAACATAGTTACTTATAAATTAAATTAGTGCCTAGTAGCCCCCCCGGAGAGGGGGGCACTCAAGAAAAATGATTATACTAATATTATACAATACTATAGGTTATTTAAATAGGTATTTTGTAGGTACCGTGTAAAATAACAAAGATTTAAATATTAAAAGGGGTCAAGTGGATGTCGCTCCGCTGTACAGTAGGTTACAAGTAGCCAGTAGGTCATTGTACAATGGATGGTATTAAATTTGAATTCAATGATATAATATCATTGTATACGAAAAACGATTCTGAGCGGAGACGGTATGTCAGTCTAGGATATTTTAAATTATATTGATATTGTTATTTTACGGTAGCTGCTAAGTTGAATTAATATTATTCATATTATTTAATTATTAACCTAAAATTATCAGTGATGCTATAAAAATATTATAATATATACTTTTACTCGTTAAAATTGATTTTAATATGTAATTTCGTCCAAATTTGAACTTAAAATGTCTGTAAAAAATAACTGTGTTTAAATATTTTTTAGATTTTTTGAATACAGTATGTACTATTTATTAGAATCTTTATTTTAAATTTTCAATCCTTAGTTAAGAAAACTGAACATTTTATAATTGTTTAATTACAATGATTGATCATTTTCGAGATTTTGATGAATTTTGTCAAAATTCGAACTTTAAATGATTATAAAAAAAATGTGTGCCTATGTATTTTTAATATTTTTCAATTGCTATTGTAATAATATATCAGGAGCCTTGTATTAAATTTTCATTATTTTTGGCCCAACAAATAAAATTTTATTGATATTAATAGAAAAAAAAACTAAAAAATTTGAAAATTGAAATCGTCCGTAAAAAGCTGGAAAACAGTCAAAATAAATTAAAAATTAGAAGGTGTATAGAAAATGCTTATATAAACATTCAGTGAAATTTTCATGCATCTACAGTTATTTGTTTATGAATTGCAACAAAATAAGAAAATCGCTACATGAGAAATCGAGTGAATCTAATCTTGTACAAATATGAACTTAAAATGCTCATAAAAATTTATGTTGACTTGCTTATAAACATTTTTTCATTGATAAAATTAGGCAAACTTATAAGGATTCTTGTATCACATTTTCAAACCTTAGATTTAAAAAGAAAAATTTTTATGAATTTCTAACTCAAAATAAATTGCACATTTTCATCATTTTTACGTATTTTGTAAAAATTTGAACTTTGATTACCTATAAAAAAAAATTGTGACTACAGATTTTTAATATTTTTCATCTGCCTTTGAAACTATATATTAGAAGCCTACTATTAAATGTTCAAGATTTTTTACCCAACAAATAAAATTTTATTGACATTTATAGAAAAAAAAACTAAAAAAATTGGAAACTGAAAATGCTATGGTGTGTAGAAAATGCTTATATAAACATTCGGTCAAAATTTCATGTCTCTACGGTAATTTCTTTTAGAGTTATACCAAAAACAAAAATCGATTTTGTCGAAAATTGGTTTTCTGTAAAAATTCCCGTTTTTCCCTTAATTTTTCATTTGTTTTTCACGGCGCTCATGAAAACTACTAGGAAATTTTAACTTTTGACCCCCCAAAGTACCAACTAGATTCACTTTCCTATCAGAAAAGGTACTATTGAAGAAAATCGAAGCATTTTTACTGTCCTAAAACGTGATGACAGAAAAATAAAAAAATAAATTAAAAAATTAAAAAAAAAACACATCATTGTAAAATCAATACATTCATCGCTCCGCTCAGAATCTAAAACTATATAAGACATTAATCTTATTTAGGTTTGTTAGGGTTTCATTTTCATAAATACCTTCTAATAATACCTATTCGTCCTATTCTGGCTATTCTGAATGTTTACTCAACTCACTGGACAGTGACACTGATACTGTATAGTAATATAAATATTAATAAAATACATCTTGAAATTTAAAAAGTCTATGGACTAGGGTTTTAATTAATGAAAAATAATAACCTAACCTAACCTTTGACTTCTATACTATAATGACCACATAAATACATAAAATATACAACATATTAGTTACCTATATTAGGTAGTATAGCTACCTATAGATTAGAAATATTATGTGATGAGTTATTTTAACCTCTACAGATTACAGAACATGTAAGTAGTAAGCTAATAGATAAAAATATAAATGTAAAATGATTAAAAAAAATATTAACAACCACAAAAACAAAGTTTGAAAGTTGAAACATTTAACTCATGACCTCTATCTCTATGACTCTATATACTATCTACAGTAAGTATACAGTATACATTTATGTTATGACTAGGGCAGAGACGTGTTTGCATTAAAAAACTCACTAAATTGATTGCATTATTGCATAAAAATATATTAAAAATGGCACTTATAAATTTAAAAATAGCAACGAAAAAATTTAATTATAATCAATAAAATCAAATATATTAATAAATAATAAAAATTAAAATTAAATATTGCTTACTTTATTGCATTGCACAATAAATTATTTTTTTGTTTTCAAAATCGAATGATCGTCTGTTATCGCACGACGCACAACAAATTTTTGTATCAGGAACAACTTCTTTCTACGTCAGTAGTTGTTACTTGTATTTTATATATAAATAAATAATCTTAAACGAAAATTATGAAAAATAGTTAAAATTGCAGTAAAATTAAAAAAATCACCAAAATTGCATTTTTGCAATATAATTTTTTTTTGTTTAAATTAAGAGTTAAACAAAACATATTTTAAGCTCACTAAGCAACAAATATAAGCATTGTCAAAAAACATTTAAATGCAACAACTTCACTGCCCTAATTAAGATGTATAGTAGATTATGTGCCACTAAAAATGTCAGATTTATACTATACCCAACTTTACATTGAAATTTTGTTTGTTTTGATAGGTAGGTATCAATTACTACCTATATTTGTTTATTTTTTATGAAGAATTTTAATATGTTTTAAACATGATAGCTTTTGGCGTCGCGGAGGAATGCGAGAGCTGCAGTTCCCGCGGCGCCTTCGGTTAAAACAGACAAAAAAATAAAAATATGATAGATACGAGATACTAAAAAATTTGTTATTATATGCTGGTCGTCAGATAATTACATTTAAATAAATTACCAAGTAGGTACATGCCTCTGAAATTAGTAGACATATTATTATATTCACATTTACAATAACATAAATATATTATTAGGTATAAGATATTTATTGTTTATGTAAATAATACTATTAAATACAATAACTATGTCTTTGTTAAGTTAACATTTATGTAATATGTTACAAAATTGAGTACAAACTTACAAATGTAATGTTACAAACTTAGTTTGTAGTCAGTAAATTTTAGTAGATGTAGCAAAATATAAACTAGCTCAAGCGATAATATATAAGTGTAAAGTGGACAAATGTAATATAAAGCCGTTAAAGTGATCCATTAAGCTGTGTAAAAAATAAAATAAAAAACCCTATCTGGTGCAAAAATTAGAGTCCAGAGTTTCTGTTTAAAAAAAAATTTGGGTGACAGTTGAGACAGTCAGTAAGTTTAAATTTGATATTATTGTTTATATTAATATTTTTACGTTTTTAAATATATTAGTTGTGCCAAGCTGGTGCATAATATAATATTATTTAGTCGGTCATTATTAGTTATTACTAATGATAATTACATGCTAATTGTTGTATATGTATATCTATACCCTGTTCAAAATAAGAATCCACCGGGCGGCCATGGACAAACCCGGTTTTTATACGTAAATCTGGTGGCTTCCTATTTTGAACAAGATATACGGTTAGGTTTATATTATTTATATTTAATGGTTCCAAAACATTTTTATAAATCGTGATAAGTGCATGGGGTCGTTCAGTCGTTGAGTAACCTGTTCGTACCCATAGAAATCAAAGATCTTTGATGGATTCTTTAAAATCATGGACTAAAAATAACACAATGGCCAATGGACTGGCATCGAAAAAATTTTGGTGGACCACAAATTGCTGGTATTAAAACTACAACAGTCTATAATATAGACTCTATATAATATCTAATCAATAGTTTAAAATTCAACCACTATTCGCACAGTAACGACTAACAATGACTATTATGGAACCTTAACTTGCCGTTCAGGTCCCATAACACATGAAATGTTCCAGACTTTTGTGAGTCCTACTCTCTAACCCTTTCACCTAGACCATAGAACAATATGCCTAGACAGTAAAGTTGTAGACGATGCCAGCATTATTCTTTTGTCCGTGTTTAATATCTATGTTGTCGACTTGGTAAGAAATTATAGCTGATAACTGTAATCAACAATTCTAATTCTAACCACAGATATATACTAATATACATAGATAATAAAGATAATAATTAAAATTATCAAAATTTAAATTATAATTTAAATAATTTTTTATTATCTTTGCTAATATTAGTATTAGTATATATCAGCTGTGATTCTAACCTTGTATGCATATACCATCTTTTTACTACCATAGATACTATTGTTATCATCGCGATTTATCTATGTTAATGTTTGAAATTGTATAAAATTAAAACTTAAGTTATATGTCGAAACCGGAACACACCAAAGTAACTTACTGTTGACAAAGTTTAAATATAAAACAAAAGTAATAATAAGCAATAAGTATTAACATTTTTCTGTACTTCTGTGATATTGTTCCGATTCCGATATTTCACTATTTCAGTAGGTATCAAGCAACAATGAATCATAAAAGTAATGTTTGAAATACAATTTAATTTTTTGTAACGAATCTCCGTTTTTATCCATTAATCATCAAAACACACTATATAAAATGGAAACAAGTGGAACAATTAATGCTCCAGAAAATGCCGAAAGCAATGTACAAACCACTGAAAACAAAATCAAACCACAACAGAGATTGGCGGAAAAAGAAAAACTAGTTCAAGAACTAATAGATATGGGTTTTTCTAAATCACTAGTCCTACAAGTAATATATTTTAAAATTGAACATTTTTACTTCAATTCTTATTTTTGAATAATAAATACCTATGTTTCAGATTGTAGATAATGCTGGCGATGTACCTAAAAACTTAATTGTTGAACAACTATTGACTACAAATTCAGAGCCTAGTGAAACTATAACTGTGGTAGATGATGATGGGGATACATTATGGGAAGATCTTACTGTTGCAAATAAAATGATTATCGTTATAAACAGTGGCTTAAACATGAGCATTGGAAAAACTGCTTCACAAGTAATTGAATATATTATACATTTTAATATAACATACCGGACACTATCTTTCCCCCCAAAATACATGTTCTAGTATGTTGAATTCGAATGTTTGAAACATTTTGTGGAAACTTACTGTTCAAAAGTTATGGCAAATCAAAATTGCTGATATTACAGACTACTGTATAATATGGCTTGTACACTCATTATCCCCACGCACAATGGTAACTTTGTGATGAATATAAGGCAATAATATGTAAGTTCGATCTTTTCATTACGATACCTATTTTTGCAACTTTTTTTCAAATAAATGATTTTAAATTGACAATTTGTTGTCAAATGTGAAATTATAATCCATTACTTTCCGTAACTTTTGAACAGTAAGTTTCCACAAATTTGTTTAGACACTTGAATTCAGTACACAAAATGTTTTGTGGTGGAAAAATAAAAAAGAAGGATGTCTGGCAAAGTACTTATATGAATACCAAAAAAACTAATATACTCTAATGAAAAAACATTTAGGTATGTATCTTTAATTTTTTAAATCATAGTTTTTCATTTTTCTATATTGTAGGCTGCACATGCTGCGTTGGGCTTGTATGAAGTGTTGAAAGAACGTGCAGATCTAACCTACGATTTAATTACTTGGAATGAACAAGGGTAAGATTGAAACACTATTTATATTTTATGGGATCAACAGATGATTAAAATGCATCTTGTTTAGACCTATACCTCCTCTCCAAAACTAACTTTTTTCAATATCCAATACAATTATATTAAAAAAAGTTTCGTTATAGATAATGTAACTTGTGTTAATTACTCCCCACTTGCAAGTTTCCCAATTTCATTATAAAAAAAAAACATAAAAGTTATTACTTCAAATTACAAGAAAAAAAAAATTGCACCAGAATAAAGCGAGATTTTGGGTTTTTTAAATAATACTTGACATACTAATGTAAAATATGTATTTAAGTCATGACTTAAAATTAAAATATAAAATAATACGGATATTCTTTCTTCAATTATAAAACTTGTCCAATTTACTGTTGTTGTTTTTTTTGTTAGGTCTTTCAGTTTTTAACTGGATAAACAATTGATTAATGATGATTAGTTCATTAATAGTATAAACTATGTTTTCAGAAGTCGAAAAATTGTTGTTGCAGCAAAGAACACTAATGAACTTATTAAAGTGTGTTCAGAAGGAAAAATACAAAAAATCCCATTTTTCTGTGTTCACGACGCGGGTCTGACGGAAGTGGAACCCAACTCATTCACTGCATTGGCTTTTTTTGGATCCGATGAAGAACTCAAGCCAGTAACCGGGAAACTTAGACTACTAAAATGAATAAAATATTTTCGTTTTGGAGAACATTTAATGCGTTTATTGGTTATATTTGATAACTTACAACTAACTTTTTTAGTTAACAACTATGAATGTGCTACATTAAAACACAATATTGTATTCTGTTAAAAGTGAATAAAATTGAAATTAATCTGCTGATATTATATAGTTGTTTTAAAAAATACAATATTATTAATATTTAAAAACCAAAATTTACCTATAATCATTTAATCTAGGTAATTAGAAACTGTAAGGTTTCTTTCTTTTAAATGAATAATTTAATCATTATATGTTTTCTAATCTTTAAGTATTATAAAATTCTAAAGAAATAATTAACTTGACAATCCAAATAATAGTAATATTTAACTTTATATATAATAGGTACATAACATTATATTATGTATATATACAGTGTTGTAAAAAGCATTATAATTATAAATATCCTTTAAATGATGTTAAATTATTTGCCAACACCTTACAATACACAATCTAACCAAAAAAATTACATGACATGGTCAGCCTAAAGGGGTATTTATTCAATTATAATAAAAAGTACAAATTGCGTTAACGCATAACCTGAGAATGAGTAAATTCCAATACATAATAAATACATTGCATCAGATTTTTTTGTTTTAAGATGTCAGTCTATTATAGGGTTTTAAAGAAAATATAAATAAATTAAAACCAAAAGTTTTTTGGAGTTTGTGTTTTTTTTTTGCATAAATATGTTTAATTTGGATGATTATGATTGTAAAAGAATTTTGAAGCATTCGGATAACGAATAGGACAAAAATCAGGATGTGTATCAAGTCCGGATCTGCCAAATGTCCTAATGCGTTCGGTATACGCATTCTGTACAGCGGTGTCAGCTCCAGCACTAGTTATCACTTCTGTATTAATGGCTACACCTGCTGCACCCATGGCAACTTCCAAATTTTCTAAAAACATAATAGTAAAAATAAAATCAGTATAATTTCAAGTACAATGATTTCCAGACTTATCTAAAAATTAACAGTTATGACTCATGATAGTCAAATTACAAAATGGAAACATGAAGTGGAATGGTGTTTTACTTTTAACACACACAACAGTTTTATTGATATTGGACATTTCACACCCTGTGTTTTCAGAACATGGATAATTAACACAAAGGGCAATTACGGCTTTTATAGCATGTCGCATTGTTGCCACCGAAAGTAAGTTTTTGTAAATTTAATAGTTGTAATAGTTACAACTTGGATGGTTATGACTATTTATGAGTGTTAAGACTTTGCATATTTTTTTCACGCAACCAGAATTATTCCCGAGTATGATATAAATTCAACTCATGAAGTCTGGATTACAAATAAGCAAACTTATTTTGCATGTTTTTACATATTTGATATTTTAAGCATATAAATGCATATATTGACTATTTCTAGATTAAGTAGCATATATTTTATAAACTGTAGTTATTATATTAGAAATTGTCTATATTATTATCAATAAAATTATCATCGTCAATTGCAAACGGTATCAATTAATTGAGTATGACCCGTAGAAAATTAGGAGAGCAGATGTAAATAAAACCATACTGTTGGATCACAGAAGGTCTTCCAAATTTGAAAATTATCAGCAAAATATTTGTTGTGGAGTGTAAAATTTAACTTTAATAGATTGGCAACTAATTGATACATTATTTTGCATATTTAATAGCTGTGTATGTGTATGTATCAAATAAATTTAACAACAATAACATTCATAACATCAATGATATTACATTGATCTGTAAGTTACCAAACCAAAATTCAATCTATAGTTTACAGGTCCAATAACCAATAGTTTACAGAACTTTTAACACTATCGGGCATTCAAGGAACAACTAGTTTTATTTACAGAACCGTCTTCATATGGTGTCATGAAATTGAACACCAAGGCTCGTAGTCAGTAACATTATGGAACATTTATGGGAGAGGATGCTCGAAGAAGACCAGTTTTTTATGGTAGAGTGGATAAACTTAACTAGAATAACTATGTAATGAATCAACTCACTAGCTATTATTTGAGATAAAGACCCTTGTGGCTTAGAACTCGTCACAATTTTTCTGCGTTTGTTAGGCATACCGGATAAATATGCATCACTATAAGGTGGCTGTGTTCCTTGACGTCTTTGACGTTGTGAATCTCTAGCTATGACCGGTACCCATTCCTGGAAATTAGTAAACTCCTATTAATAATTATTTTTATGTACCAAAATATTTAATTTATAAACTCACTGAAGGAACATTGTGGTGCCAATCTTGAGATCCGATAATAACTTCGGGTAACGGTTCATTGATATTTTCGGAAGAAGGCATAGAAGGATTGGAAGATTGTTCTCCATTAGTCTATGGAAAAAAAATTATATATTTATACTATTTCCAATTTCAAAAAATTTTAAATACACAATTAAGCATCAATACTGACCGCTCTTAACAGTTGTGCTGCTTCATCAAATGGTACAATATAGTCAACTACAGATAAACTCATCATTTGGAAAGTGGTCATTCTTTCCCAGTATTGGTCAATATTTGCACGTAACTCTTCCATTATTAAAAGGTGTAAATTTGTAGGAAGTGGCAAATATTGCTAAAATTATTTTGAACATGATTATTGAATATATTTTAAAATAAGAATATTAATTATTGAATATATTTTAAAATAAGAATATTAATTATTACCATTACTGCGGAAATACATAGACGAAATATAGGGCGGCTGTTACAGCAATAAACTATCAATGATAAAAATCCTTCAGCAAACATGGACAATGTATGCACAATATTATTAATGGCTCCAACTCGATCTAAAACATATTTAAACAACACGTACAGTGATAGTGTAAAAAATAAGAGGTACAAATTATTTAGAAGCAAGTTAACATTATTTTTTTTCTTTATTCTACATTAAGAGGACACTAAACAGACATTTGTCGTCTATGTTCTACGAGTGTGTAACATGGCAAATTTTATGCTCGGCAGATAACGTTAAGATTGTTAGTTTAAAAATAGAGTGAATTGAACTCTAATAAAATTTAATGGTAAGATTATTATCTAGGGCATCTCATACCCTTTTTTTTATATTTTAATTTTTAAGTGAGTTATGAGTATTTTAGAATTTACAATTTTTAAATATTCATAATTTGCTTTAAAATTAAAATATAATAAATAGGTTCTCTATACATTATTCTTATATCAAAAAATATGATAATAGGTCAATTTGCTTCAATATTAATAATAACAGAGTTAAATGGATTATTCAGAATGTACAATTTGCCATGTTATGCATTTCTAAAATGGATACAGCTCTGTCACATTTGGGTGTCGCGTTCTATTATATTTATTTTCCATTTTTAATCCCTCAAAGGTATCTCAATTATTCATGACTACTAGATCGTGTTAAGAGAACATGATTCCTGCATGTGTTGTCTCTGTCTTATAAGTGTGTAACATACCAATTGTACACTCAACAGAACACATGTAGCTCCGTTAGAATAAACATTTTAAGGTAAGATTATTATCTAGACAATATCATGTGCTTTTTATTATATTTTAATTTTAAAGTGAGTTATGAGTATTTAAAAATTGTAAATTGTTTGTAAATGTTAAAATACTCATAACTCACTTTAAAATTAAAATATAATAAAAGGCATATAATATTTCCTAGATAATGATCTTACCATTAAATTTTATAATAGGTCAAATAACCTAATTTTTAAATTAACAGAGTTAAACGTGATCTGCTAAGCGTAAATTTGCTATATTAGTTATAGTAATTAATATGTGATGCAAACAACTTTAACAAAAAATGTTCACAAAATTGAGTACAATAAAATCTATGATAGAACTTAGCAAACAACTACAGCTAACAAAAATCTTACTTTCACCACAGAAGTTAACAATTCCACGTAGATTTTGAAGAATACATCGCCGGAAAGATGCATTCACATTAATATTCGTACGCGTTGGCACAGTACATTGCTAATGCATTCATAAATAAAAATTATTTTTAATTGCATCTTAAAATTCATTTAATAATAATTAATATGCATTTTACTTACAAAAATATTTATATATGGCGCAATTTCTAAAAATATGCGATTTGCAGCATCCTCAATGTTTTGATTGCTGGGTGGTCGATTAAGCATAATTCTATCCAATATGAAATTTACTAATTCTTCAGAATGTGTAGAAACAGGATTAGTTCTAAGAGTTGAAGTTTGTGACATTAAATTTATACTGAACATGTCACGTAGGGTCCAGTTACGAGAAATCATCAAAAATAAGTCTACCAGTATAGATTGACCCTCTAAACTTCTAAAGTATGGTATTTCACCAATAGGGGTTGTCAGCAATCCACTTGGTAAACTTGGAAGTGAATAGGGGGTGTATGTACTTGTTGCCTCATCAAAACTCTAATCAAAATAAAATGAAAAGCCAACATAAATAAACTCATACACCAACATTTTAGTTAAAAACAAAAAATAAATATTATATCAGAAGCAAAATAAAAAACAATTTATTAACATTATTATGTTTCTAAGTAGGGCTTGGAAGTTGTTGCAATTTCATGTTTTATTTTTGGGATATTAAATTTATTATGAGGCACTTGATGACATTGTAATTCTGTACACAAAAATACGCTCCACGAAAATAATGATCCTGTTCTGTAGAATCAATCAAATTTGATACCTTTTTTTTTCAACTAATACAGGGTAATATTTTACAGACAGCATCAAATGTTTTTTCAATATTTTAATCTAAAACTTCATGATATGTCTTTAAAAATAATACAATTTCAAACGTTTATTTTACCAATTATATTATACCATTATTTGAAATAATATAAAAAATTAGAGTTTGAAACATCCTGTAGAAAGTCTTCTTCTTTCAGATAAAAAAGAGATATCAAAATTTGGCAATTCTGCTTCTGAAAGTCATTTTTTTCGATATAACACACCCTATTGCCCCCCCCTCCCCTTAAATAGGTATCAAGCAGTAGATTAGTAAAAAAGTATTATAATTAAGGTGGCAACTAAAATATAAGAATTAGTTTTCAAATTTAATAGAATTACAAAAAGTTTGAAAACCGGCACTGGGCCACTTAACGTTAGGTTAGATTAGTTTTCCAAATAACTGTGAGAGTGTAAGACCAATAAATAAGAATAATTTTTTGAGATGTGTTGCTAGATAATACTCTAGATTTGGTGATCAATAAAGAATGTATCGGAAAAATATTAGAGGGAAGATGGGAAAATATTTAAAAACAATAAATTAATGGATTGGCCACCTATCGAGATAGCGGTTGCTCGAATTAGTTAAATATACTCTATTTCAAATAAGAGTGCACCACGCGGCTAACAAAAATTTCAAATAAATAAATTGAATCATTAAAATAAAATACTCAGAAACATATAAATTATACTATTTCAAATTATCCATGTTATTTGGTTGCTAATAAAATGTACATATTATATCTAATTGTTAAGAGAAAGTCACATTATAAATGTCTACTTACTGGATCTAAACTGGTTCCAGGCTGTAAATTTGAGTCTCTGGTTCTGTCAAAATCTACTTCTCTTTCCAATGTATCAAAAACACTTTCCATTCCAACTCCTGAAATAAGTAAAACTTGTAAATAATAAATATAAAAAAAAAATTAGTTTAAATTCAAATTGATCATTTTTTCATTTAAACACAGTACTTTAGTATAAAATTATCACAAAATTAATATTCGCATAGACTGATCATACCTTTATGAAATTGGGATAAATTATAAATATAGAAAAATATAAATATTATACTACTAAATATAATTTTTTTTCATTCAAAAAAGATGATATATTTTTCTTAATCTAGATTAAGAAAAAGTATGGCGAAAGTAAAATAAAAAATATATAAAAAAAATTACTTATTTGTCCAGCCAATGCTTCAGGTACCCTCAAATCACGCATATTATGAGCACTGGTTACAGGTGTGTGTGCAACTGCGTCGTTACGCTGTCTTCCCCAAGTCAGAACTGGATGTATACCAGATATCATTTCATCAGACACTGGCATATAACGAGGTCTTGGTCGACTTGCACGTCTACTAAAAGATCTTGGTTCATTGGGAGAAGGTGGAGAAGAAGTATCTGTAGTTGAGTTTCCACTAGTGGTAGAAGATGTGGATCTGTCACTTCCTTGAGCAGAACGCCTAGCTATTACCATTGGTCTTAAAGTCGATTCAAAATGGTGTGAACTGCATGGTAAAAATGGATCCATACGAGGTGTAGAATCCCAACGTCCACGAGCTAAGCCTATAACAAAATATATTATATTATGTATATATGTTACCAGCAATGTGTTGAATCCGGCATTATATAGAATGCCAAAAAATAGCAGAAAGAGTATAAAATAATGGAAATTATTATGAAAATAGTCAAGACAGTTTAATTCATGATACAATTCCTACTATTCAATCAAATAGCACAAATGCCATAAATAATCGAAGAAAGGCTTAACAAAATATTGAAAATCAAGCAGTTAAAACGAAAACATGGTCAGATAAAAAACTTAAACCGGCAGAAGTTGGTGCTACAGTTAGAGTTTCAGTTCCCAATGTGAAAAAAAGTCGAGGAGATGCTCGACTACTTTAGCTGTTGTTATAACAATTGACCAAGTCCAAGAGAAAATACATTTGCTTTATGCACAATTGCAACTCAACAATCTACAGGAACTGGACAAGGTTTTATTAAATGTACATGCAAGACAAAATGTCAATCCAAAAAATGTTTATGTGTAAAAAATAATATTTTATACAGTTTGAAATGCCATACATCAACTATAAGCTGCAATACATATATAATAAACAATGCACAATAAACAATAAATAATAATAAACATATTTTGATTTAACACTTTACCTAACATAGTATTGGCATTCCATAGAAATCCTAGGAATTCTATAGATTACCTAGGCATAATATAAAAAAAAAAAACATTTAAATTTAATACATTGCCAAATAGTTCAAGGAATTCTATAGAATGCCTATATTCAACACTTTGCCATATATAGCACTTAAAGTGAGAAAAAAAATCCTGGGGACTAATGTCTCCATATAGTTTTAAGCGTTCAATAAATCATTTTACAAAATGATTTATAGAAATAAATAATAATATTATAAGTTAAAAACTACATATTTAGTCTTTAAATAATATTTACTTGTTAAAAGTAAATGTTTTTCATGTTTTGAACTTAATTCCCTAATTGAAATGACTTAATTCAATGTACTACCTTGTGCTGGAGGATTTGTTGTCGATGATGAATCAGTTGTCCTAGGGGTTACTCGTGGAGTTTGAGTAGAAGTAGTAGGTATACTATTCCAATCAAAAGATTCAGACATGAAAGGACGTCTCACTCCACTAGAAATGACATCAATCATCTGATCCATCCAGTCAATAGGCATTGCTGGATCAGCAATAGTAGCAGATAGTTGTTGTGGTTCTAAAAAAAGATATATTATTATTATTTTGATTTTGTAAAATACCATATTCTATACGAACGGGAAACAGCTGCAGGTAAACCTGTTGCCGCAGGGGCAGTTGGGTTAATGAATGCAGCTTCTACAGAATCAATGCGAATGGACCCTGGAGCAAGATCAAACATAAGTTCTACTCCTTGAGGAGTAGTCTCAGGAGGAAACTCTGTAGATGTATTATTACTTTCAGTATTTGGATCGACTGACATGTTTGTGTTTGTATTTGTTGCAGTAGCTGAAGCGTACACATTAGGATTATCACTTCCCCCTCCATCTGGATTCATAACAATAATTATAATACTTGGCTTATCGCCAGAAAGAATTAAAATGAAATGTAACTCACAAGCAAGTCTAAAAGCCCGTACACTTGGTATGGGTTGACTTGTGGTTGTTGTTTGTGTAGAAGTAGGTTGTTGAGTAGACGGAGGTACAGCTGTAGAAATTGGTTGTTGAGTAGACGGAGATGCAGCTGTAGAAGTTGGTTGTCGAGTAGACGGAGGTGCAGCTGTAGAAGTAGGTTGTTGAGTAGACGGAGGTGCAGCTGTAGAAGTAGGTTGTTGAGTAGACGGAGGTGCAGCTGTAGAAGTAGGTTGTTGAGTAGACGGAGGTGCAGCTGTAGTAGTAGTTGTAACAGAATGAGCAGCGTGTAAAATAGTACCTTGTAGCAAACAAGGACGAGATTGGAAATGACGTGGTGGTGCTCTGTTAAATGCAATTCTTAAATCACTAATTGCATGATAAACATGTGATATAAAATGCATCACTTCAGACACACCGTTGAAAACAGTTTGTGCTCTAAGTGATCCATGTTCACCCTATAAATTACACAAGATTCGTATTTATAAAAATATAATAGTATAAGAGGTAATTTTTTATCAGTTTAAATGTTAAAATAATTAAAATATTAAATGTATAATACTTTAAAAACTTTAATTATCATACTTCTGTAGTTTCAAATTCTGGATCATCAGCAATCAACTGACAATACATAACATAAAATGGCTGAAGTCTTTCATTTAATTTATTCAATTCTGTAATTAGTTCTCTTAAACGTCGTCTTTCAATTAATGACGATCTAGCTTCTGAAGTTTGACGATCATTCCTTAATATTTTTAATTAAAAATGAATATTAATTGTTTTAAACTATACAATAAATAAGTATATTCGTATTGATCAAACCTGAAATGTGGACCAGAAGATGTAGAAGATGGTAATGTTCCAGTAGCATGTTCAGCTGAAGATTGGTTCGTTGGTTGGTTAGTTGATCCTCCAACTGGAACATTTTCAGGAACATTTATATTTTCAGCAGCTAAAACAAAAGATATTATAAAAATAACACAACTATCTAACTTTGTACAAATGTGTTAACTGTTAAATACATATTTTGTAATTCAATAAAAAAAAAACCCACAAATTTTAACTTCAAATAAACCACTCACAATTACCAGATCACTATTAATTTATTATTAGTACAAATGAAAACAACAATAAAATCAGACATACAAAAATACATAATGAATAAATTATAAAAACCTATTGCATTAATTTATCTAATGAAAAAAAAATACATAAAATATGTTGTTTGTATTTATTTGCTTAAAAGCTGAATTGTAACAAAAACAAATTTAAAAATTCTGTGAAGGACTTACATGTTTCAGTTGCATTTTGATGAATTGGAAATAGATTATTTGCTTGCATGTGATTATGAACTTGACGCATTAATCCCGGAGGCATTCTCATGTGATGTGTAGCATCAATAGTAACAACAACAGTATTTGGGAATGTTTCATCTACTTCATAGCTCCTATTAAAACAATATACCATTAAAGAAAATAAATGAAAGTATAATAGATATATGTAATCATATTTTAAAACAAATAATTTTTAAACATACACATTCACTGAATCTGAGTCTGTTTGTGATTGTGGTGCAGATGATTCTGAAGGTCCTACGCTCTCTGATGGCACACTTGGGGTTGTAGCTTCTGCCTGTTGTGACCCTTCTGGCAATTGTTCTGCGTTAGAAGCAGAGGATTGTTGTTGATTGGGTCGAATGAGTATTGGATTTTCGATTCTATTTAATACTTCATTGCCTCTACGTATCATATCCAAAGCCAATGATACTCTATTACCAGTCCCATGATTTCTAGTACTTAAAAGACGTGGCAATTCTAAAATAAATCATACAAATAACTCATAAGATAGGTACATAACACATTTTTAATCAAAAACCGATTTACTATAAAACATGTAATATACCATGTAATATAATATTTTACTTTAAAAAAAAACTATAATGAAAAATCATCTATAAAATATATAATATTGTAAATTACTTTTTATTTACTATCTATATCAGATCTCTGTTCTCAAACTAAATTTGGGTGTCTTATAAAAATCCTGAGACACCCTAAATAATATACTATGTATGAATTCTTTATATTTTCATTAATTTTGCAGCATATCTAAGACCAGTTCACGGCATACCGATTGGGAACCACTGATCTATTTGATATTATACTTAATACTTCAAATTTTTTTTAACATGTAGGTATTAAAAAATAATGTAAATTACTAATTTTGGTAATTGGTTATTGATAGTTTTTTTATTTAAACTTGTACTAATTCAGTACTATTTTGTAATATTTTTTAATAATTGTTCAATTAGGTATAAATAATCTTTTAAAATGTATACTATAAAATAAATATTTCAAAAATAAACAAAAAAAGTTTGCATTAAATAAATATATAAAGGGCTTAAACATATCTTTGTAGTTTATTAACTTACTTATGTTTGACAAATTAGTTTTCTCTTGTGTAATTATAAAAGTTGTTAATTCAGTAAAACTTAAAATAATTTAATGAAAAGGGTTAAGTATTGTTTTAAGATAAGATTACACTGTATCCTATACTAATGTGAGAGTACACTACTTAGCGGCAACCAAAACTTGTCCATTCTAAAGCATTCACACCACTATACCAATCCAAATGCCAGTAGATGTCGTCATGAGTAGGGAATTTACAACAGGGAGTAGAAAATAGAGCAGGATAAATTTGTACCGAAACTGCGGAGTTTGTTTATTTAGATGTGAATAAAAGTAGCACTCTCTCACCGGCCAGAATATAGTAAGATATTTATTATTTTATTTTAAGATGACGCTGAATCCAGTATCAGAATCTGTCCCTCAACCATACAACAACATAGCAAATTCTGGTTAAACAGAACCAATTTTATATTGCCATCTTAAATTTTAGTCTCTATTAATATCTAACATAAAGGTAAGAAACTAAGAACTTTAACTGTTGATATTTTGGATATTTCAAATTTTAAGCATATTAAGAATAAGGGCCCGGATTTAAATGTCTTAAAACTATTTAAAAGTCAATGTCATAAATATTTTAATATTTAAAAAGGAGGGGGGTCAAATGGATGTCGCTCCGCTGTACAGTAGGTTACAAGTAGGTCACTGTATAATGGATGGTATTATATTTGAATTTAATGATATAATATCATTGTATACAAAAAACGATTCTGAGCGGAGACGGTATGTCAGTCTAGGATATTTTAAATTATATTGATATTGTTATTATATGGTAGCTGGTAAGTTAAATTAATATTATTCATATTATTTAATTGTTACCTAAAATTATCAGTGATGTTAGAAAATATTATAATATATACTTTTACATAAGACAGAATTCAACTGGACTTAAGTTTAAGTAGATGAATATTTGATAATATTTAGTAGATACCTACTACATCTGCCATAATGGCTAAAAGTCAGTAACAACATAAAGTTTTATTTATAAATATTAATTGTTCGTATATTTGGTAAATTTAGGTATTTTAGTTACGTTACCATAGCCAACAAACCATAAGTACAACCCCAGGAGGCAGGAACTCAATCGATTTCTAACTTTTAAAGTAGGTCCTTAGTAGTGTATTATGGAATTTAGCATTTATAAATTATTATTTTATACAGGCTGCTAAATATTTTAAAAAAATAAAAAATATTCTTATATTATCTATAATAAATTCCTAATTAATCATCAGAACCATTAGGTAAGTACAGAGTTTCGCTTCTATAAGGTTCTATGGTAATATTAAACTGTAGATTGTATGGATAGGCCATATTTTGATTTTCAGTTTCATACTAATATATCCACGAATAATATTTTTAAATTGCAACAAAGTAACCAAAATCGTTAAAATTGATTTTAACATGTAATTTTGTCCATATTTGAACTTAAAATGTCTGTAAAAAATAACTGTGTTTATATATTTTTTTAGATTTTTTGATTACAGTATGTACTATTTATTAGAATCTTTGTTTTAAATTTTCAATCCTTAGTTTGTTTTTTTTTTTTCGTGGTATCGAGGACCAAAGGAGGGGACAATCCTTAGTTATAAAACTGAACATTTTATAATTGTTTAATTACAATGATTGATAATTTTCGAGATTTTGATGAATTTAGTCAAAATTCAAACTTTAAATGCTTATAAAAAAAATGTGTGCCTATGTTTTTTTAATATTTTTCAATTGCTATTGTAACAATCTATCAGGAGCCTTGTATTAAATTTTCATGATTTTTGGCCCAACAAATAAAAATTTATTGGTATTTGTATAACAAAAAATTAAAAAATTGAAAAAGGATTGTTAAGCCCAAGATAATAATCTTGAATTAAAATTAAAATTATATAATAGTTCTTTTCACTCAAATTTTAAAAATAACTGAGTAAAATATAATATTATGAAACGTAACATAAATTTGGTAGGTTTTACGTTTATAAAATGGAGACAACACATCCGGGTGTAGCGGGCGTCTTCTTAAGAAAATGCAATATAGGCGGTTGTTGGAATAGTAAAGTGACGCTCTTAAGAGTTGATGCGCATTAGCCAAACCTATTTTCTCCATCAGAATTTTTTACAGAGTAAACAATTTGTCATATTATACTCAATAAAAAATAAGTTTGGAAAAACTGCGCAGCTTCGTAACAGTAGGACCGCTATGATTGGCTACAAAAGTCTGCAGCACATCGATGACAACCAATAAAACTGCACATGCTACAAGGTGCGATGATCTCTACATGTAGTGCAAATTAGATTCAACTAACACCATCAGATATAGGTATACATTATCCCATTATCCTATATAATTATACTGTTAATTACTTGTAGAGTTGATTTGCTACATCTGAGGGGTACATGTGTTTTTACTTTTATGTTTAATAATAGGCCAATTCTTCCTAATATTAAAACTAACAACAAAAAATTGGTTCTGCAGAACAAAATTTTGATATTTTGTACCGTTGATTATAAATACTATAAATTGCTCACTGGCCTATTTTTTGCACAATATAAATATGGGCCTATTAGCAATCTCTATAGTATTAATAATCAATGGTCGTACATTTATAAAACAATATGCAAATAAGTATCTTCTTAACATTTATTTATAATTAAATAGATGCTGGGAAGCAAACTAACTTTTTGTTTATCAATTAGTATTCAAAATAATAAATAAAATAATGTTAGGTGTCATAAATGATGAAATATTTTTAAGGAAAAATTAATATAGAAACAAGTATTTCTGCAACAGGTATATAAATATGTACATTACCTCCAGCATGCATCAACTCTGAAGGAATACCAATGGCACCAAATAAAACAGTAGGATCGTGTGTATGCCATCCTCTAAATCCAGGTCCTGCATTTTGTCCTGAACGACTAGTAGTATTGGTGGTTGTAGATGATGATGATCCAGATGTAGTTGTTGACAAACGGGGAAGTTTCTGTACAAGATGCATAACTTTTCCATCAATACCTATCGGAAAAATGTTTTATGTTATAATGTTCGTATTAAAAATGAATACATCACTAGTATCATTATACAACTTTGTTTTGTGACTTAAATGTGAAGTGATAAAATAACTTTTAAACTAAAATGTTTATTATACAAGCAAATATTATCTGGTTTCCCTGAATAATCTTAAATTGTATTCAATACCTAATTAGTAGGTACCTATTATATCCATATTTCAATATAAATTAAATGACAAAAAAGAATATAAAAACATACTCTAAAATGTTATCTAAATATCGGTTGATATTTATAATAGGGGAGAATATGTTATTCTGTGAAATATTAATTTAAGGTAGATTAGTTATATAAAGAGGAAGTCAGCAAAATATCAGTTCTTCTGCTGTGAAAACAATTTATTATAAATGGATCACAAATAAAATAAATTAGATTAGATATTTTCGATGTTAAATGCATGTAAACAACAGTTATTTCAGTTTAATAAAAATCTGGCTTATTTAAAATGGTTTAGTTGGTTCAAATAACAGTACAAAATGTATTTTAATTATTACAACTGAATCAAGAAAGCAAGGAATAATTGTGGTAAATTTGATCTGACAAACGTGCATGTAAATTAGTTTAGTGGAAGCATATTAAATGAATATGGTTTTAGTCGAGCAGGTGTACTGTGCACCTTAATTTACATTGATTCAATAAGAATCAAACAAATTTTAATTAATGAATACATGTAACCATGGTTCTAAGCAAGGTTACCTGCTATTGTTCATTACATTTATGGTTTCATTCAATGTGTAAAAAAAGGATGAAAAAAAGGGTGAAGAACATTTAATTATTATTATACTTTTAGATTCTGAGCGATGAATGTATTGATTTTACAATGTGGGTTTTTTTTTTTTTGTCTGTCACTCATCACCTTTTAGGACAGTAAAAATGCTTCGATTTTCATCAACAATACCTTTTCTGATAGGAATGTGAATCTAGTTGGTACTTTGGGGGGTCAAAAGTTAAAATTGCACAGTAGTTTTCAAAAGCGCCGTGAAAAACAAATGAAAAATTAAGGAAAAAACGGGAATTTTTACGGAAAACAAATTTTCGACAAAATCGATTTTGGTTTTTGGTATAACTCTAAAAGAAATGACCGTAGATACATGAAATTGTGACTGAATGTTTATATGTATTAGCATTTTCTATACATAATACAATTTTCAAAATATTTTGATTTGTTTTGAACTATTTACAGACATATTCAGTTTTCAATTTTTTTAGGTTTTTTTCTATGAATCTCAATAAAAATTTATTTGTTGGGTAGAAAATCTTGAAAATTTAATAGAAGACTCCTGATATGGTACAATAGCAATTGAAAAATATTAAAAATACATAGGCACAATTTTTTTTATAAGCATTTAAAGTTCGATTTTTGATAACATTTATCAAATTTAAAATTTAAAAACGATTTTGGTAGTTAAAAATTGATAAAATGTTCAAATTTTATAGCTAATGATTGAAAATTTAAAACAAGGTTCCACATAAGTAGATTATTCTGTAACCAAAAAATCTCAAAAATATAAACATAGTTTTTTTTTATAGATATTTTATGATCAAATTTGGACCAACATGTCTCCGTTCAGAATCGTTTTTCGTATACAATGATATTATATCATTGAATTCAAATTTAATAACATCCATTAAATGACCTACTTGGAACCTACTGTACAGCAGATCGACATCCACTTACTCGCCCTTTTTACAGTTTTCTCTACAATATTCAATATGTCCACAAGTGGCATATTTAGTTTCCAATAATTGTATAGTCTCTAATAAAATTTTAAAATATATATAAATCGCCAATCTATATAATATTATAGCTATTGATACAAACTTCATAATTTAGAAATTTTAGCTAAATTTACCAAAAAATTTATTCAACTGAAGTTTATAAAAAATATTCAAGAAATATTTCTTATTTTTTAAATACAACTCATCAGACATTCTTGTAAAAAATCTAGCTGTATAAACCATACAGAGTAACTCTCCTCGTCACCTTAACAAAAATAGTGCAAAGACCTACTAAACCCTTAAAACCCTAATAATAATAATAATAATAAAAAAAAAAAAAACTGTGTAAAATAAAATGATTAAAAGACGAAAGTGTCTTCAGTGGGTGGCTTCTTCATTCAGAATTTTTCAACTTTCCTTTGTCAATAGCCCATACTCTTATTGTGCCGATTGTATTTATTATTAATAAAGAAAAAAAAAATTTTTAATACTTAAAAACTTAATTTATTGTAGGGCATTATATAATATAAAAATAAGCTTTATTTTATCAGAATTAGATACTTTAAATAAATGTATTACCCGTCACATGTTATCAACAAAATATGCACAGTAGAAGCCGCCACTGATTAGGACAATTTTGGACCAAGGTGAAGTGTCAATTAACAGAATTTTTCTAAGTGATTGATTTTATTTGTTATGAAAAAAAAAATGTAAAATTAAAAAAAAAAGAAAAAGAAATACTATGAAAAAGAATTTTTTTTTTATGTTATGTAAAATATGTATCAATCTCGATGTCGTTTTGTCCCTTTCATACTGGCACAATGCCACAATAAGTTTAAAATCACGTTTGTGCCGTACTAAAATCGGAACTCCCCTGCTCTATACATGTTTTAATGAAATAAATTAAATTATAATCGAACAAGTAGAATTCAGTATCAATTGTAACGACATAAGATAATATAAATTGAAATTACAGTACATTGGTTATTGCCGAATAACAAGATTTAGTCGTCAACCTTGGCTCTTATAGTTTCATATAACCAATTTTTTGTTTCAATAATCTGATTGATTTACAATTTTTTTATATACGGACAGACCACCACTAGACACTTTGTTTCAATAATGTGATTGTATCAATGAACTATGTACCATAAAATCAAAACCCTAGTTTTTACCAATAATTTTTAACCTGCCCACCAGTTGGATCCACGATTATATTACATTTCTGGTAGCATTTAATAGTATTCAACAAACTGGAGATTTAATCAGAACAGTGAATCATAAATATAACTTAGTAACCCTAATTTTGTAAGGTTAGACTTACAAAATCACCTATATCTTATGGACAAATGGTACAATACCCGAGGATTCAAAGTCAATCAAGATAAATCCGATCACACTACATTCACTCTAAAAATGGCTCCATGTTAGGACGTTACTCTTTATGGAATCCAAATTCCCTCTTCCCAAACAGTAAAGTATCTAGGACTTCTATAAGATCGTCGCCTAACATAGGCCCAACACATTAAGTCAAAAAGTCATGACCAAATAATTACCTTCACAGAAATACACACAAACCTAAAAATCAAATTGATAATATACAAACGCTTCAAAAACCCATCTGAACCAATAAGCTCCAGCTCTGGGTTAGTCTCAAAAATTCAAACTTCTCAAATATTTCTCTAGAAAAATAACTAACAGCCCTCTTATTGTTTCTTATCTTAAACACCATAATGACTTAAAAACAACAATGCTTGACGAAGCAAAATTCTTCTACAAAAGTTTTCCATTCTAACCCTCTCATAAAACTTGTATCAACCATATCCATTCCAGGTAATCCCCAATGACAGCTAAGACTAAGATGGGGCCACAATCTTTTAAATGATCATTAAACTAATCTAGTTACAAAATTTACAAATACAACAAAAATTAATTTAATTAAATCTCAAAATAGGTAGTGTCACTAATTGGTGTTTTCTTCCCTCAAAATCTTCACATGTAAATCCTCTCTCTTATATGTCCTTATTATTCTAAATGAGAATAGATTGTAAATACCTTGTAAAAATAAAAAATTAAAAGAATAATAAGTAGCGATCACATACAAAGTATAGATATGATGTGGTAAAGTGCTAAAATAAAGGATAAAATAAATAAACCAATTAAATGAAAAAAAGGGGATCAAGTGGATGTCGCTCCGCTGTACAGTAGGTTACAGGTAAGTCACTGTATAATAGATGGTATTAAATTTGAATTCAGTGACTTAATATCATTGTATACGAAAAACGATTCTGAGCGGAGATGGTATGTCAGTCTAAGATATTTTAAATTATATTGATATTGTTATTATATGGTAGCTGGTAAGTTAAATTAATATTATTCATATTATTTAATTGTTACCTAAAATTATCAGTGATGTTAGAAAATATTATAATATATACTTTTACATAAGACAGAATTCAACTGGACTTAAGTTTAAGTAGATGAATATTTGATAATATTTAGTAGATACCTACTACATCTGCCATAATGACTAAAAGTCAGTAACAACATAAAGTTTTATTTATAAATATTAATTGTTCGTATATTTGGTAAATTTAGGTATTTTAGTTACGTTACCATAGCCAACAAACCATAAGTACAACCCCAGGAGGCAGGAACTCAATCGATTTCTAACTTTTAAAGTAGGTCCTTAGTAGTGTATTATGGAATTTAGCATTTATAAATTATTATTTTATATAGGCTGCTAAATATTTTAAAAAAATAAAAAATATTCTTATATTATCTATAATAAATTCCTAATTAATCATCAGAACCATTAGGTAAGTACAGAGTTTCGCTTCTATAAGGTTCTATGGTAATATTAAACTGTAGATTGTATGGATAGGCCATATTTTGATTTTCAGTTTCATACTAATATATCCACGAATAATATTTTTAAATTGCAACAAAGTAACCAAAATCGTTAAAATTGATTTTAACATGTAATTTTGTCCATATTTGAACTTAAAATGTCTGTAAAAAATAACTGTGTTTATATATTTTTTTAGATTTTTTGATTACAGTATGTACTATTTATTAGAATCTTTGTTTTAAATTTTCAATCCTTAGTTTGTTTTTTTTTTTTCGTGGTATCGAGGACCAAAGGAGGGGACAATCCTTAGTTATAAAACTGAACATTTTATAATTGTTTAATTACAATGATTGATAATTTTCGAGATTTTGATGAATTTAGTCAAAATTCAAACTTTAAATGCTTATAAAAAAAATGTGTGCCTATGTTTTTTTAATATTTTTCAATTGCTATTGTAACAATCTATCAGGAGCCTTGTACCTATTAAATTTTCATGATTTTTGGCCCAACAAATAAAAATTTATTGGTATTTGTATAAAAAAAAACTAAAAAATTGAAATTTGAAATGGTCCGTAAAAAGCTCAAAAAGAGTCAAAATATTTTCAAAATTGTATGGTGTATGGAAAATGCTAATATAAACATTCGGTGAAATTTTGAAGTATCTACAATGGTTCATTTTTGAATTACAACAAAATAAGAAAATCGCTACATGAGAAATCGAGTAAATATCCAATGTTGTAACAATATGAACTTCAAACGCTCATAAAAATTTAATTTAATTTAGTATTAGATGTTTTTTTTTTTAATAAACTTAGACTAATTTATGATAAATCATGTGTTAAATTTTCAAATCTTAGATTTAAAAAGAAAATGTTTTATGAATTTCTAACTCAAAATAATTTGCACATTTTCATGATTTTTACGTATTTTGTCAATATTTTAACTTTAAATGCTTATAAAAAAAAATTGTGACTACGGATTTTTAATATTTTTCACATTATATTATTGTAACAATATATTAAGAGCCTTGTATTAAATTTTCAAGTTTTTTTAACCCAAAAAAAAAAGGTTTTATAGAAAAAAAACTAAAAAAATTTAAAAATAAAAATGTCCGTTAACAGCTCAAAATAAGTCAGAATATTTTGAAAATGCTATGGTGTGTAGAAAATGCTTACATAAACATTCGGTCAAAATTGCATGTATATACTGTTATTTCTTTTAGAGTTACTTCAAAAACCAAAATCAATTTTGTCAAAACTTCCTTAATTTTTAAATGTTTTTCATGGCGCTCATGAAAACTACTAGGAAGTTTTTACTTTTGATCCCCCAAAGTACCAACTAGATTCACTTTCCTATCAGAAAAGGTATTGTTGAAGAAAATTGAAGCATTTTTACTGTCCTAAAAGGTGATGACAGACAAAAGAAAAAAAAACACACATCATTGTAAAATCAATACATTCATCACTCCTCTCAGAATCTAAAAGATGGACCATGACTAACCAAGAGAAACATCCTAAAATAATATTTGGCAGTTTATATGGAAAATTATATTAAACGGACACAATATTAACAAATAAATCAAGGCTTAGGCTACCTGCATGGTTTAATCTATTTTATACTTTCATTTGATAGATACTCAACAAATCCATTATGTATTAAATATATATTATTTTATACTTGATAATAATTGATATAAATATATATATATATATTTTTTAATATTAAATAATTATTCTGTCATTTATTTATTAACTACCGTGTACATTTGATATATAAGAAAAATAAGTTGCAGGTGTTAGGTATCTAAACTTGATCAAGGGAATACTTTCCAAGTCAAGGTTTAATATATTTGTAATTATTAATAGTAACACTAAACAGTCTGATAATACATTAGGGTTGCTTTTTGGTTATCGCGACTACTGACCTGGCATATTTATTAAGATATATCTTATACACAGGTAGGTTTCAGTCAGAATAACCTTATTTAATTACCTAAAGTGATTTAAAATATCAAGTTGAGGAAGGTTTTCAACTTCAATTGTTCAAGCGAGTGAGTGACCTCACCGAGTCCATATGTACTATGATAGGTTGTAGCGATAACTGAAAAGTACCTACTTACTACTTAGGTATACTCTTCATAGGACACTGTAATTAGAACTGGCAATCAAATTTAAATAACTATATATGAGTAGTATGTATTTAAAGCATTTAAAATGATACTAAAAAACTATTTTTAACATTTTTTGAAAAACAAATATTAGTAAAAAAAATAAAGTCATTACACGATTTTTGAAAATCTTAGTTATCTTAAAAAAAAATATATAATATATATATTATATACATCAGGGTTATTTTGTTTAAAATGTGAATTTGAAAATGTAACTCAGGCCAGATAAAAAAAGCTTGCGGGCCGCCAGTTGCCCACTCCTGATATACACCATAATCAAAAATTGTAAAATTTCATAACGTTTTAAAACCCCGAAAATAGTACTTCATAAAATAAAAATATTATATTATAATTTGAATATTTAAATATTGATACAGTGTATCTGAAGCCTATTAAATACCTATGATATTCAAAAACCAATTTAATAACACAAATTATTATACCTATAATATTCAGCTAAATATTTAATAATCATGCCTTAATATTCATATTAGATAACAAATTCTATGATCAAAAACAGATTAAAATCTTACCAATATCAGCAAGTTTGGTTTCATTGCTCAAGACACGACCACAAAATATCAATCGTTGTTGAACAACTGCCACGTTCACTTGTGCCGCAATGTACTCTTTGAGTTCCAGTATGGTGAACTAGTAATAATAATAAATAGGTACAACATAATATCTAACAAACAACAAAAACAACAATTTATAGGGGAACAACATAAAGACTTACAGTGTCCGGAACACGAAATTTGTGATTCTGTGAATCCAACGTTTTTATTGTCAAATCAATCATTTTGGCGTTCGCTGTGCTACTGTTCCCGGTGGTCCTGGAATGCGCAAAAAAGTTTTGACAAAAACGTAGACGTATCGACGATATCACAAATTAATGAAATAAAATAAATCCATAGAGCACAGACTGCGGTCAGTAAATTATTGTAAGGCGCACGGCGTAATCACCTTAGATAGTATAATATGCTTCTACGGTGTTTAATCAATAAAATGATAATGTGGTGCCTGCACAATAAAATTGGCTTGCGAATGTAGAGCTAGCGAGTCGCGACTATTTGGTATCGGCTGTGCGGCGGACGATGGTTCTGCGTTATTACCGTTGTTCGATCATCGTTCTGCGGACGTTTAGCGACACTTACGACTCGAAGACGCCGAACATTCGAGAAACGAATTCATACGGACTCAGCAAAAACGTATCGAAAAAAAGGCGAACGGCACAGACCGTGGTAGAGACGGAGTGAGAGTGTGCAAGTGTGGGCCAATGGGCCATTGACTATAGAGACATAGAGTGTGGGTTGTGTGGCACTGTGGCGATCTGGTAAGTGGGAGAGAGAAAATATAAAAGAGAATAAGGAATGACGAAATATCCGTGATAAACCATGGAGTAACAACGAACGGCGCCATCGGAGGGAAACACTGTTGCCAACGACCAAGGAAATGGACTTTGGCGGAATGTGACGCCGCGCCATTGGTACATAACAATAATGTTTAGAACACGTAAATTTGTATGACTATTCAATTTGAAGCCAATTGCCAATATTATTAATTGATATTACAATATTATGTAGGATACTGATTGCTGAGAGAGTGAGAGTCGAGAGACCGACTCAAAATAAACCAATTTTATTGTATTGATTTAATGTTATTGACAATTTACCGTTTATAGTACGGATTAATATAAATTTAAATAACAATATATAGTATAAACATAGACTTATAATATTATAGTCTATGAGTATAAACCATGGCTATAGATTATCTTAAATCAGGGTATGAAACTATGAACAATAAAATATGTATTTAGTGACTAAAAAGTTGAAAACTTATTGGAAGCAATTGAAGAAGAAGGACACATAACTAAACGAGATTTTGACAGTAAATGTGATCGTTTTTATGAAATCTGCTATAATTACATTTACAATTGTTCTGAATCGAACAATCATAATTCCGGATTAAAGAACTTGTTATGGGTGACACTCACTCCAAAAACAATTGTCACATGCAAAGAATTCAATACGATTTTTAACTACAACTTGTAATACGATTTGTATTGACGAAAATAATTTTTTTGATCAATTTAAAATGTTCGAAAAATATTTCAAAGAACAAAGTGAAGAATGGCATAACATATCACTCGAAGAACGTTGGTTATCAGCAATTAAACATTTTATAGAACTTAATATAGAATTTGATTGTCTATTAATAGTTGTTGAATTTTTTTTCTCATTACCTGGTTCAAATGCAGCAGTGGTCAGTGGAACGTGTGTTTTCATTAATGAATAGCACATGGACAAAATCGCGAAATACATTGGATATAACCACCGTTGAGGCTTCGTTAATAATTAAAACAAGTTTTGATAACATGTCTTGTTGTCAATTTTATGAGTCAATATTTGCCAACAAAACATTGCTTCAAAAAGTACATAGTTCAGCCAAGTATCAAACAACACAAACTTTTATACCGACGGAGAACACATCAGACACAGATTAAAAATTGTGTATTTTATTATGTATTCTTTAATTTTTAAAGCGTCAAATATTATTATCTATATAATGTGTATTAAAAATTATATTGTATAATCAGAAATCAATAAAAAAAAAAAATGAAAAAAAGTTTGTCCCGGTTTTTGCTAAATAAAATATGGTAACCCTAATTTAGTCATTGATATTATTTTAACGTATAGGTCATGCGACATATTTGTGTAAACATTAAACATCTGTAAACCCAAGATAACGACAACTACGAAGTAGATAAAATTAATTTATATCGTGGTTAATACTTAATAGTCAACATCATTAGTTCATTACAACTTCTTTTCTCTTGTTTAAAAGTTATCTTGAATCTAATCTATCTATCTAGCCATTTTGTTATAACTATATTAATTCAGTACCTACAATATTTTAGTTTTGCCAATTAAAATTTAAAATAATATCATTCACAACGTGAACGCCATGATAAGCATAAACAAGAGGCAAGGAGTAAACTTAGATCATAATATTATACAATTATTATAAATTATACTATAGACGGATTCACATCGTATTAAATGAATACAAAAAAATGTTACCGATATCAGCGACAAGTCACAGAATTAGGTGTTCGTTATGGGCATAAGGGACGCAACTTCTTACATATTTATCCACAGATAATTTGCTATTAAATCACCATATTATATTGAAAAATAGTATAATTACTAGTAGGTACTAAAATAATATAATTAACCGCGAACTAAGATTTAGAATAATTCTGTGATAGTAACCAAATAACCAATAGTTAATTATGCGAAGAGTTGCATCACGCATGCGCACATCGATCACCTAATTCCTCTGAAGTCGCCAATATCAGCATTAATATAATACACTGTGGCTACATCTATAGTGTATAATATTATAAACTGTGGATTGTGAACAAAGCAGTAAACCATCAAACAGTTCTTTAGGTCAGCGATTCTCAAAATGTGTTCCGCGGAACCTAAGGGTTCCGTCAGATGTATGTAAATATTGAGAAAATTATATTATACTTAGAAAAAAATTCACCTAAATAGTAATTACTAGTTATTACTCCTATAAAATATTCGTTTTATAGCTATTGGGGTTCCACAAAACTTTTTCCTAAGAGTGTAAAAGTTAGGATACCGCTGCTCGCCTGCTCTAGAAAATGGTAAATATTTCGAGCGATCCCCGTGAAAAAATTATGGATTCCAATGTAGCCATAATGTATAAACAAGTAGTATTATTGTACTGTTGTTCATTTTTAAATTCGATTTAATTTGTATTTTACGTAGACCTGATTAGCGACTATACCTGGACTTTATTCTTCTCCAAATACCTCAACTCTCAAGTCCCGTCAGTCCCGAGTAAGTTATTGTTTGTAAATCTATATATTATTTTATTTTCTCTCAAAAACATTTCGCGAATTAAAACCTTTTCATTTACACTTGGTTTTAAAAAAATCTTTATAAGTTAAATCGAACACACGCCCTAATTTAACTGAAATTAGGTTACTTTACGTGCATAATTATTGATTATTATACCTAATCAACTAGTATTATTTAAATATTTAATCATTGATTGTACTGGATTTCATTTATGAGTCATGACGAAATATTTCAAGATCATGAGGACCAAAATACTATATTTATTACCTATTATATGTACAATGCACTGTAGCAATAAAATATTATATAATTCACTAATAGATTGAAAATGTATCTATTATTATTTCAATCTTATTAGCTAGATTGTTATACTGCATTTATGATTTATGCCCAAGTTACTAGAAAATGTTTTTTAAACCAAGTGCAATGATAGGGCGACACATGCGACACCATATGACATTTTGGCTTATATTATTAATTATAATCATAATTATTAAAAAATTTCACGTTGTGCATAGATTTTTTTGTCTAAACTTTAAACATTTTTTTTTAAATATGAGCATATTCAATACATAACTACATTTGAACATTTCAAACAATGTTTAATCAGAGTTTTGACTTAAGCTGTAACCATACATATACATCGCACGCTGCACATATAAAATAATTTCCGTTTTGACATAACTATAGGATTTGATTGGACAAATGTATTAATTATGAAAACAGATTTTGATTCAAAATATTTGGTTACTATGTTTGAATTTAAATGATTATTATTATTCCTAAAAACGATTTGTGTTAATATTGCATGTTTTTAATAACTTCATTTATTGGTCCATCGAATATAGAACACATTAAAAGTTGTTTTGATTAAGACATAGTAAATTTGTTAATTCAATAGAACAAAACTTAATTTCCTTGATGAGCGTTCCATTTTTATTTAAGGCCAATGGGAGAATATGACCCCTGTATCGGCTATATCACGCAATAGATCCAACACTTTGCTGTTTAATAATTATTTATAGCTTTTTGCTTTAGTAGTAAAATAATATTTTTCAAAAATACTCAAAATGCCTACTTGAAGGGGTTTGTATAGGCACTTTATTGAAAGATAATGAACACGTAGCCGTACTAAAAAATTTGAGTGTTTAAACCATGGACCTATTAAGTTAATAGGTCTATGGTCTATGGTCTAAGGTTTATGGTTTAAACTTTAAAGTGTTTTATAATAATTTAAACGTTTATAAACTGTTGTAGGTACATTATATATTGTAGTATTGAAATATTTTTAAATTATAATTATTGTTATTGAAAAAAAAAATAAATAAATAAATAAATAAATATGATTCCGTTATATTTTTGTTCATTGGTAACGATCACGGTTTAAGATATACTTAAACCGTGGTAACGATACATAATATAATTTTATCATCTTGTTCTGTGATAATCACAGATATATACTAATACATACTATATCTATAGCCGTGAACAGCTTGAATGATAAAACTGCTGACAACAATGACAAGACTCATGATGATAACCTTGAACGAAAAGTAGATTGTAGTTTTCGCTTCATGAATCATGATGCAGCCCATGCCCCCCCATAGGCCGTAAAGCATACTTTAAAGTTTGAACATTGAACCTTGTAGTGGTAGTATAATAATTACATTGAATGGAAATAAATAAATAAGAAATCAAAATTTGTTATTACAAATTAATGCCGTCGGTCATTAATATTTCTCTTTTTCTACATTAGTGTCTTAATCCAATATTGTTCCGTATTAATTATATATTTTATAATTGATTGAATTTATGATCGATGGAGGTGAATGATTACTTCAGTACCAATAAAAGTAGCACGGACGAAGAAGAATTATTACTAAAACGTTTAATTGCCCTGAAAAGTAAGTATTGAACATTGGTTATTTTGTACAGTAATTTTGTATTTATTCATTGTGATTGTCTTTAGTTGTACATCTGATATCTGTTAAGTACATAACAACTTTTTACATTAAATAGTACATTCAATCGTGTTACTTAATTGGATGGATATCAAATAATTCAGGAATGGTACTTTTATAGCATTCAAACTGTTCTAAATTTTCTCTAAATATTGGTGTCAAAATACCATTTATTATACCATATCCTATATTTTATAATATTATAATTTGATAACCATACAACTTAAGGAAACCCCAGCTCGTATTAATATAAACTTAAATTATATTGATCTCATAATTTAAATTTAAAAATATTTTATTTTATGTAGCATACACATATGCCAGAGTATAAATATTGTAGCAGTGAATAGGTTAAAAATACTTTTCGTTATTTAATACTTATTTTTTTTATAAGCATTTAAAGTCCAATTGTTGATAAAATTCATTAAATTTAAAATTTAAAACTAGGTTTCACGTAAGTTTATACCGTAACCAGAAAATCTAAAAACTATATATAAATTGGACACAGAATAACGATTTTAGTTATTTTATTGTAATTTAAAAATACTATTAGCTCAGAATCATTTTTTTTTTATACAATGATCTTATATCATTGAATTAAAATTTAACACATTCATTACAGTGACTTCTCTAAATACCTATTGTACACCTATTACACACTTGTCCGCTTTTTTTAATTGAAATATTATGTTTTTATTTATTTAGAGCAACTAGATGATGATGAAAATAAAGATAAACCAAAACTACAACGGACTCCGAATAATATCAAAGAAAATATTATTACTAATAAGAATGTTGAATCATCATCAAAATTTAAGTATTGCAAGGATAATAATCATAGAGCTAGTAAATTTCTTTCTACCAAAATAGATAATCGTAACTTTACCAACCATCAAAGTAAAATTAAACAAAATAGTTTATTTGTTAAAACTAATAGTTTATCTTCTAAAGTGCATACCAAACAAAATGTGTTACATTTAAATCCTGTAAAAACTGTTATTAGTAAAAAAAATCCTGAAATATTAAATAACTGTCAAAATATTATGAAGTTTGATTCAGAAATTAATGAAATTGTGAAAAATAGCTTTGTTAATAATTGTAAAATACCATTAAATGAGAGTTGTTTTGAAACTTCAGATGTTTCACAGACATTGCGTAATGTTGATAAATATATGGTTAATGTTCAAGATTATTTAACTTCGTCAAAATATGTTGTTGATAAAGAAGCAAACTCTTCATCAGCTAAGAAAACTAATCAATCAAAAAATGTTCATGTCAATAGGAAATTTCAAAACCAATTAATCTCTACTAGTTCGTTAAATTCAAACTTAAAAAGTGTGTCAAATTCTTTAGCATCTATTAATAAGTCAACAAGTATAAATAAGAAAAAAATAATAAGGAAGTTGTCTGGAAAAATAGTTGGATCACCTAATCTTGTAAAGATAGGTAACACAAAATTAATACGTCAATCATTATTTAGAAATAAATGGAAAATCAACAATAAACTGAATTGCATTGAAAATAATACAATTGAACGTAAACCACTCTCAACTTTACAATGTCCAACATCAAATACAATAATACCATCTTACAAAAAAACAGAATGGAATAAAGTTGCTAGTACAACATCTGTACTTAAATCAAAATTATCCAACTCTAGTAATTCTAATAAGTTAAAATGGACAAGACCCAGTATATTATTGGTTAATAATGTGAATAATAATACCCATCCTTCTGTACCAAAAGCCGATAAATTAATTTTATTTGGCAAGAATAAAATAATTAGACAATCCTTAATAAATCCAATTCAATCGAAAACCAAATCTTATATGCTCAAACATCTCTCGCATAGATTTGCTTTAATGAGGAAATTACAGCAAAAAAACAATGTTGCCAAAATAAAAACTGTTACAAGCAGTGAACAAGTTAAAAATATATTGTTGAAAAATACTGTTACTAAGCCAGTTGAAATGAAAAGAAATGGCAAGAGGTCATATTCCATGTACTCATATGTGAATCCGATACTGAGGTATGTATTCTTAAAAAAAAACCAATACCTTTTGATGACTTACCTATCATTTATTTTTTTAGATTAAAGACGAATAATACTAAGTTGGATAAAAGTGGATTTTCGGATAGTAAAATACCACGTTTACTTAATATTTCTGATAAAAAGCCTCAACAAAATTTGAAAATTATGAACAATGATAAAAATAAAATTCAAAATTTAAGTTTATCGAACAATAAAACCCTCCAACGACTCAGGTTCATTAAATTTTATTCAGATTAATGAATTAAATTATTTTTACAATAAAAATTTATTTTCCAGAAGTAAAAAAACACTAACCAAACAGCTTTGTCTAGTATTTAATCGCTTTGGCGTTTGTCCAAAATCGGATCAAGGAAAATGTGATAAACGTCATTACAAGAAATACATCACATTGTGCACAAAGTTGGCTAATTCTAATTCAAATGTATTACTAAATTAAATTTTTGCTTTTACGTTTTTTTAGGTTTTTAACTGGAGAATGTTCTAATGAAAACTGTAAATTATCGCATAATATTGTTGAAGAAAAAATTCCATTTTGTAAGCATTATTTAAATAGTGTTTGTGTTCAATTAAATTGTCCGTTCTTACACGAATATAGAAGTAAAAACACTGCTATTTGTAAAAATTTTCTCCATGGTTCCTGTAACTGGGGAAAAAAAGTAAGTTAACTTTCAATTTTTTTTTATTAAATATTTAAATTTTTTATTTTTTATTTTTAAAACATGTGATTTGGCGGAAATATTCATAGTTATTTTTTTTCACCATAATTCAAGTGTCCTAAAAAACACTTAGATTTATGTCCAATTTTTGAAACAAAGAATGAGTGTCCACATGGTCAAAAATGTCTATACCCTCATGTTCAATTTGAAGATAAAAGTACCGTTGTAGTTGAAATCAATGAACCCAGATACTTTGAAATAACAATACCTAATAATGACGAATCCAATGAAAATGAGTCCATTCATATTGTACCCATACGCCGTGCACGTTTATTTGATTTACCATCTTATATACCTTTGAAAAAACAGTAAGTATTTGAAATGTATATGTGACCATATTCACCTAAATATGCATTAAATACATTATAATAAATAAAATAGTTGAATGACTGTAGAGTAGTGTTAATATTTTTACCATATTTATTTTCAAAGACTGGAAATCTTTGATTATTATATAATATTTTTAAATTGCACTATCCTTTTGAAACTGCTAAAGAGTACTTAACAATAGCATTTGTTGTCTCCATTTTACAAGTGCATAACATATCAAATTTATGCTCAGCAGACCATGTTTAGTTTCTTTAGTTTAAAAATTAGAGTGGAGCGACCTATTATGAAACTTGATGGTGGTTAGTACATTATCTGTGTAGGTTGATTTTTTTACAATAATTCAGCTTTTAAGTGAGTTATGTGCATTTTTAATTTACGCTATAATAAATACTCAAAACTTACTAAAAAATTTAATTATTGTAAAAAAACTGACATTCAAATACAGATAATGATCTTACCATCATGTTTCGTAATAGGTCGATAAACTATAATTTTTAAACTAACAAAGTTAAACATGATCTGCTGAGCGTAAATATGCTACGTTACGCACTTGTAAAACAGAGACAACAAATGTCTGTGTAGTGTCCTCTTTATAAAATCTATACATTTTTTATAATTAATAGACAGTATGTTTAATAGTTTAACTGTTGTCATTTATTTTAGTTTCCAATAATAGTAAAAAATAATATATAACATTATTTAAATACTATGAGTTAAATGTAGAAATATTGTATTTGTTAATAGAGAACAATTAATTTTTAAATTGTTAGGTATCTAAAAATAGTAAATACATAATTACATATCTTAATACATTATTACAATCATAATTATAATCTTGACTTATCAGGTAAATATTATTTCTAAAATTTTAATTTAAAAAAGGTAATTTTACTTTCTGTAATAATATTTTAGCTATAAATGTACAGTTCAAAGTTAATTATTTTTTTCATTCAAATATTAAATTCTAAATCAAATTGTTTATCTTGCTATGAAATCTTATAATAGTCATGCTTTACCTGAATTTTAGGAAATCATGAAATACAATTATATTTTTAAAATTATATAATATTATTTATAAACGTTATACTTCTATGATTTTGTTAATGATGATCATACTATTTTTTTAATTATAAAATGTATAATCATTATTTTGGCTGTGAATTATATTATTTTGTTTCAGATAAATTGTCTACAATTATGTAGATTAACTTTTAGGGCAATGCTCAATATCAACAAATCTGGTATGTAATAAATTTTTAATTTGGACATGTGTATACACTACATGATCAAATATCCAATTAAACTAATTATTGGTAAACATGTTTTTATATATACATATAATATAATAGAAGACTGGTATGTTTGTATCATAAAATGTTTGTTATTTTATTTTAAGAGAAAAATTTAAATATTACCGAAAAAAATATTTTTCTTAAGAAATATATTTTTATTATATTTGTGTTTCATTTTTTTTTTTTTTAGTTCTCATAATAATTGTTAAAGTTGGTATTTACTATTATTTATTTTATTGAATATTACAATATTGAATTTATAATTGAATTGAATTCCTTAAACTAGATATTAAATTAATTTAATAACTGAAAATTTTTCTTTTATATCTATAGATATCACATTTAATGTATTTTTTATTACATTGAATAATCCATGAAAATTTTTTTGTTTTCAGAGATTTTGCATTAAGATGTAACATTTTAATGTTAAAATTTTGCATAAAATTAAAGTTCAAATTATATAATGATGTTCAAAATTATGAAAACTAATCTACAGTTAGTTGACGAAAACTGCCAACCATGTGATGGTGACTGTGGTTTGTCAACGCTGATACTCGCCCTTGTCTTGCACCCTCACTAAACATATCCTCTCTTACTGACATTTTTTCATTTTTGAGTATTTGTTCTCGTTTTTCTAACAGTTCTTGTTTCCATAAACCTATCATTATTGTTTAAATAAATAAAATGTTGATTACAAAGTTATGTGTTTAAAAAATAAACTTACCTATCATTTTTGACATTTCCATTTCTCCACCATATTCTTTAGGCAATAATGACTTATCAACATATTTGTGACTCTCCTCTATTGAACTAAATATCTGGAGAATGATTTACAAGAGTTATAGTAATTATTCATAGATATTTTATAAATAAGTTTGTTACTTTTACACGACTTCTAATTTTTTCAGATATCAAGGTCATTCCAAAATCCAACGCAAATTTTAAACTCAGTGGTATATTTACTCCATATATTTCTTTGTGTCGCATTGGAAGTGTTCGCTGGAAAATATTAATAAAAGAAATATTTTTATAAAATAACAATTTTTATTATTTTTATTTTAGGTGTAGCTTTTATTTAACAATATTTTAGTTAAACAAAAAATTTTATATTAAGTATTTACAAGACAATGATTATTAAACCAACGAGAAGAAGATAAAGAGTACAGACTGACAGTTTAAGACACATTATATTGTATCTTGTATCAGTATTGAAAACTAGCCAAAAGTGTTTACCTTATTTATATAATTATATTATGTATTTTGAGTATATAAATAAATAATATAATTTTAATTTTAAAATATTGTGTTTTTTTATAAAAAAAATTAAATACCTCTCCATTTTTAACAATTCTTACAGCTTCTCTCGGTGTAAATAATGTCAGTTGTTGTAAGCACATACCAGCGGCATCTGTATAGTGCACAAACCCTCGAATTTGGTTTTCCTGGTCTTCCATCAGTGTTTCATATGTAACACCATGCATTCTACACATTTCTGCATTGGTCCATATTGACGGATTGAAAACACCTTATAATGTTTTAAGTATCGGTAACTAAATCGTTTTTGATCAAATAACTTCAAAATATTCTATCGATAGGTACATATAATGACATTTATAGGCATATAGCAAATCTTGTGAAATATTTGAATACCATTCTAAATACTTTTGAAGAAAAAAATATTCGGGTGTATAATATTCTGAATGTATTTTTTTTTGAAAATTATAAACCTGGCTACTGGTTAAGAAAAATATAAAATTTAGTATTTACACGAAAAATCTGAATCCTAATAGTGTTTTGTTAATACCAAAACAAATACATTAATGAAGGTTATGTAGTATATATAAAATAAAATATAGAGTCTAAATAATTAATACATATTTGACACTATAAATATTTTAGTAATTCTACAAAAAAAATTCTATATTAGGTAAAAAAAATAATATCCTCAAATCATTCGAATAATTTTTTTAGTTTTTAAATAATCAAATATGTATTCTAACTTAAAATTAGGTATATAAAAAAAATATTTCAGAAAACATTAATATTATTATTTATTTGAAATAATGAGTGTCTTATGATAAATGGATCACCCAGTAATTACTAAAGATACCCCCGAGTCCCGTAATTACATACCGGGTATAAAATCATATTTTAATACTATAATACCTATTATTTTTCGTTGCTTTCTAAGACTTGCGTAGGGATCTCAACGGAACATGAGTAACCATAATGCCTCTACTGACCAAGCCCAACAACAGTACAACACTTAAAAGTGGAATGATAGATCAATAATAAATTATTTGCTTTCAACAAGTACCTACCTAGCTATATATATGCCTAATGCCTATGTAGACACTAGTTTGTTCCTACAGTAGTAGTATTTATAATACGTTTATTATGACAATAGATAGGTACTTAAAAGTTAAAATTAATAATTATAGCTGGTAACACTCTAAGACGTAAAATATTTTATAGGCTGTAAAATATAAATTGATTTAAATTAAATTTAAAGAGGACTGTTTATAATTAATTTTAAGTAAATAGATCCCTACCTATTTTAGTTAGGTATTAGGTATTTATTAAGTACTTATGATGGGGGCCATGCATATTATATATTATTATGTATTTACTTGACCTGGAGCCCCGCATATACTTAAATGCAAACGCGTATACATATAGGTAGGTACTCTAATTAATATCCAAGGCCACTGTATATACCTATAGGTAATGCGTAAAGAAAGTACAAAAAAAGACCACCTAACAGTAGCAGCGTAATATGTAACTAACTATGCGTGGCCTGCTGTCCTCGCCATCCCGGTAGCTTATCTAAATATATATATTTACAATAACTACAATAATAATCACTTAGCTATTCATTTATCATATCTCTATAAACAGTGTTTCGCAGCGGCATAGAGTGAAACTCGGTGACCTATATAAATTATGAGTTATGAGGGGAGACCCCCTTGAACACAGAAATTAAATTATTAATTAGTGATGCTAGAAAGAGTAGGTAATTCATGTCATTCGAAGAAAACCACGAAAGACCAGTGGCATATTTAGGTAAGATAATAATAATATAGTTGTAGGTACTTACTACTACTTTTTTTTTTTTTTTTTATACATTTATAAGTAGCAAAACAACAATAATATTATTATTATCTTACCTAAATACGCCACTGGTCTTTCGTGGTTTTCCTCGAATGACATAAACCTATTTGGTAGTCGGTAGGTATAGACCAGTGACCACTGAATAATTTTAAATAATATTATTAAAGTAGGTTAGTAGAAAAAATATCACACGTACTATAAATTATATTATATATACTTCGCACATTGTAAACGTATAACTTATAAGTTATAATTACAATAATACCCACATCTTTTATAAAAGTACAATTATATAGACGGTACAATCAATATGTACCAACTACCACTGCCTATCTGTATCTGAAATTATAGGAACCTACCTAGTTTAGAGGCCTGTTACAGTGACATCGAACAAATATGATCTACACTCTGCACTGATGCATAGGTAGATAAATTTAACTACACTACACGTATATACTCTATACCGGCTACCTATATATAGGTTAGGTTATATACATATACAGTAAAACCTCCTTATAACGGAATCGCACGGTATCAAATGTTTTTTTCCGTTATAGGGAGAGTACAATATACGAGATATAGGTTATTTGGGACAGTTGTTATTTTCCGTTGTAAGGAAAATTCCGTCTTATAGAGGTCCCGTTATAAGGAGGTTGTACTAGCATAATCAAAACTATATGCGATTGCTTGAGGGGGAGAGGGTTCCCAGAAATATTTTTTATAGTCCATATACATAAGTATACATAATACATAAGTATCTGCATAGGTTATTGGATAATAAATCACGGAAAATATTTTCTCCAATGAGGTGAAGAATTGGCTGTAAGAACGAGTATGCTTGACTGTAATTTCTCAAATTTGGCTATTATATTTCTCAATATTGAAATAAGAGATGTTTTAAACTTTTTTGCAAAGCGACTTACATTTAGCGTTTATTATTAGAAAGACAAAACAATTATATTATATTACAATTAAATTTGATTATTAAAAATAAAATAGGTACAGGTAGATACTTAAATAAGTACCTAATGTTAATGAAAATGTGTTAAAATAATGAAAATGATAATATAAATGTTAATATAAATGTATATTTATTATAATAGTCACTTAATACTTATAAATATATAAACTTAGTGGAGGGTTGTACATTTGTACTGGACATTTTCCAACGACAAACAGATTAATGAAGAAAAAAAATTGGCCCTAGTTTTTGTGCCTATGGGCTGTGACCTGGGTACTTTATGATCTATTAAATTATCATAAATAAAAACATTAATATTAACTACAGTTGTATTGTTACTACTTACTAAGTCAATTTTTGGTATACGCATCAGTGCATCACGCAGGCATGCATTCATGGTATAATATGGACCATATAAAATAACATTATCTATTTTAAACATTGTACGGCGTCACTGACTTAATATCGTGATGTAACTGTCATTATATTATGTATCAGTGGTATTTATATTTGGGACTGTCATCCCATTTTATTGATATTTTATATTTTGCCACCCATTATATGTTTCAAATAAGAAAAAAATACTGATTGATAAATACTGTTTTATTATACGTCAATACGTGTAAAAACAGATCAATTTGTAATTATAGTGTAGTATACCTAAACTGTTATTATTATTACCTATGTTAATTATAAATACTTCAAACGACTGATAAAATACTATTTTTCTATTTTTTTTTTTTTAATTAATAAGTGTACAACGTGACCCAATTCTAAAAATTGGGTCAAGACCCACTGGTTGAAGACCACTGATATATGCGTATATTATATTCTTATTATAGTGTTAGTGAGAAAACAATTAACAATATTAGCATACCGCTAAATACTGCCGCAGAGAATTTGTCAAGATATCACAAACAGAGTAAGATGCTTGTACATTAAAAAAGTTTAACACACACTTATTGGCATTATTGCAGCGAGACACCATAATAATATGTCCTATGGCCTATAAATTATAATAATATATATTGTTTGGACACTCAACATAATATCACTCAGCAGGAAAGTAAATATCAAATTAAAAATTTGCTAGGGACAGATTATTATGTAATTATTAAATTATCCAATGTCAAATAATAATTAGTTTTGGAAAAAAAGCTATAAAATTTGTATTTATAATTAATGAAGTCTAAATTGATTGGGGCAATACAGAATTCATTTAAAAAACTGTTACGTTGTTCTTATAGCACTGTATATGGTCCAGACTTCTTATTTTTGAAAAATTAATTATTTAGTTAGTTCCTAAATGATAAATGATAATGCTATATAATACATTATTTTACCTGGTCTTGTTATGATAATCCTACGTCCATTTTTGTCACGCTTAGGAACTACAAATATGTACCTGCAACACAAGGTAGGTATATGAAGTATGGGAGATAGGTACATCGTAACAATTAATTTTTTCAAGCCCGGATTAAGATAATTTTGGACCCGGGGCCAAATAGTAATAGCTAATAACTAATACTAAATACATTATCCATTTATTATAGGAAACATAATACCCGACCAGGGTCCACTGACCACTACTGTTCTATATCCGTTTAGGGGCTCGAGGCCATGGACTCCTCCCTCCATCCGGGCTTGAATTTCCTGTATAGTGTAATTTTCAGAAATTTAATACAATCATTCAATTACCCAAGTTCCAGAAGTTTTTCAAGTCGCGGGCACGTGATGTCAAGTGCATTAAAGAGTTGATGTCCAAACGTTTGTCGCAGTAATAAATATCGTTCCAAAGCTTCCTGAGCTAACGGCAAGCTAAATTTTTTAGCTCGAAGAAATCTCAACAAAAAGCTGTCATCTATGAAGAAAAAAAAACCATACAATACATTTCAGAAATATTATATTAATTAAATATTATTATATTATTACGAATAGTCGTTGTATTAAACTGCAAACAGTATTTTTTGTAAGTATAAGAAGCACATATTAACTTTTTTTGAAATTATTCTCACTGAAAACTTACGACACTTACAATTCTATCATTTTATATTTCCTTTAAGGTATTTTTAATTTCTTAAATAGCAATTTGTGTTCGATTTCATAAATTGAGATTTTTTGGTTACAGAATAACCTATTTATGTGGAACCTTGTTTTAAATTTTAAGTCCTAAGCTATAATAGTAGAACATTTTATCAATTTGTAACTACAAAATCGTTTTTAAATTTTTAATTAGTAGTAATAGCCAAAATTATTAATAGTAAAGTTAAAAAATATTGTGCCAGTGTATTTTTAATATTTTTCAACTACTATTGTATATATGTATTTTTACGCAACGAATAAAATTTTATTGACATTAATAGAAAAAAAACTAAAATAAAAATTGTACACAGAATATATCCGTAAACAGCTCAAAACGAGTCAAAATATTTTGAAAATTTTACCAAGTATGAGAATTGATAAAATAAACATAAACATTTTATGTATCTACGCCCTACGGTTATTCGTTATTGAATTACAGCAAAATAAGGAAAATCGCTTCATGAAAAATCGAGTGAATATCCAATCTTGGAAAATTTGAAACTTCAAACGTTCATAAAAATTTAATTTTACTATATAGGTAGACATTTTTTTTAAAAGGTAGGCAAACTTATGAGGAATCTTGAATTAAATTTTCAAATCTTATATTTAAAAAGAAAAATGTTTATGAATTTCTAACTCTAAAGAATTTGCACAATTTCGTGATTTTTTAAGTATTTTGTCAACATTTGAGCTTTAAATGCTTATAAAAAAAAATTTTGGCAATCATAGAAAAAAAACTATAAATATTGGAAACTGAATATAACAATTCAAAATTAATCAAAATATTTTGAAAATATTATCGCATATAGAAAATGCAAATATAACTAACCAGTGAACATTTCATGAATATACGGCAATTTGTTTTAGAGTTACACCAAAACCAAAATAAAAACCGATTTTGCGTAAAAATTCCCGTTATGCCTTAATTTTAAATTTTGACCTTCCCAATTAGATTCACTTTCCCATCGAACAATATACTAAGTTGGAAATTGAAGCATTTATTCGACTAATTATAGTGGTTCTCAACCTTTTTTGATTTATATCACCTTTAGCCACTAGAATCAAACACTGAGTCACCCTAAGATCAAAATAATAAACAAACTGTATAAGTATTTTAGAATAATTCTTTTATTAAAAAAAATATATAATACACAAAAAAATAATAAGTAGGTATATACTATATTTTAGTTGCTGGGTTCAATAAAAGTTGTCACTTTAAAGTTTAAACTTTGAATTGGTTAAATGTTGTTAATGATCAATATGTTAAGATAAAATAATAATGTGACTTTTATTCTGACTTCTGATTATTAATTGTCAGAATTATATTAGTAAAATTTACTTATTTTTATTAATTACGTTAATTACGTTTATTCTTATTAAATAAAAGTATAAACAAGCTTATATTGCTAAGACGCTAAGTAATAAAATATAAGTAAAATACGCTTATAACAATCGAATAATACTTTGAAATTATTATTTCATCTTATTACTCGTCAAAAAAAACTATAAAGATTGTTTTATACTACATCAAATAGACTAACAAATAGTAAAGGTATAATAAAAATGAAAAATACAGATGCCATTATTGACAGTGGCAATAAATAACAATATGATTTTTTTTTTTTAAATTAATTAATTTTTATTTTTTTCCATGTCACCCTGGTCGAGGACCACTCGTGTAGTCGTGTAAACAGACACAAATAAAAAAAAAATTAAAACAAAAACACACATCATTGTAAAATCAATACATCATTTCGCTCAGAACCTAAAATTTAAAAAAAAAACTTACTGAAAGTATTGACTATATTATACCTAATATAGGTAAGCTACTATTTTCACTGTTAAAATATTTAGCAATTATGGTCCATCTACTTCCTAATACCTACATAATTATAGTGAATTACACGAATATTTAAACAATGTTATCGTCATAGTCCATAGCAGGTGTCTATACTTATTTAACATCTATTACCTATAGATATATTATATACCTAATGTGTACATTATATTATATACCTACAGATTATAGTTGATACAAGGTCATTGTATTAATATTTATATTTAATTTTGAGAGCTCTAGTATATTATAAAATAACTCAATATAAGGTTTATCGTTAGTAATGATTAGTTAAAGGAAATACATAGGTAATGAAATATAAAATAATACTTACCACTACGAGAATGGATTATTTTTTTATTTTGCTTCAACCATAACCGCATTTGTCTTAAAGCATTATCCCGTGTTGCTTCGTCTTCTCTGAGTTCTTCTTTTGCTATTTTCAGTGTATCATTGTTTAAACACTGTTCCATTTTAATTGAATATTCAGATTTCAGAATAAACAATATACTACAAAATATAATGAAATAAATCTAAAAGTATCTAAATTAAATTAAGAATATATTATATATTTTGTCAACATTTTCGATTTATGTCAGAATATGATGTAGGTAATTCTGTGGAGATATTAGACTGTAAATAATTTAGCTGATCATTTTTCTGAAAACGTTGACGTAGGTATCAGAATCAAAATTCGAAAGAGTAGTTGTTGAGTTATTTATAACTTCGTGTACTAAAGATAATGTAGGTTCATGATAATGGGTTTGAAACATATAGGGGCTATGATGATTTGAAACATCAATCATTTGTAAAAATGGTCCAAGTATAATAACTTATTAATAGTTATTATACTTGGACTATTGTAGTTATAACAAAAAGAACTATATCTAATTTTACATCTACCTTTTAGTTCTGATAAACGATTTTTAAGGACTATTATTCTTTGTATAAATGGTTCAATAACTGAGAAACTACTCGTTAACATTTTAAATTACGTAGGAGCATCAAAATTTAAAAAAAAATACATTCATCGCTCCGATCAGAATCTAAAATCCACTAAATAATTTACAGTTAAATGGTGTTCTCATTTTAAAAACATAAGTTTGTATTACCACAGAACATTGTTTAAGTAGCACCTACATAAAATCTTAAAAACTTGAAAATATGTTCTAAGTATATTTAAATATATATATATATTTAAACTACCTATCTGACAAAAATAATTTTTATAAAATTTTTTTTATCTTATAAAAAGTATTCTATGACAAGAATCAAAATATGAAAAAGTATACAGAAAACGTATTTGAAAATATTATTGAAATACTTTACAAAACTGTTATTATTATTTAAAAAATCATTCTATATTTACTCAAATATTTGTTTTATATTTAAAAAAAAAATATTTGAATTTTTATTTTAACTAATAAAAAAGAAAATAATACAAACAAATTGAACTGTTAAAAAACGATAAAAATGACAGCTATAAATTAATTGGAGGAAGGGGTTGGCTATAGCTCACTATATAATTTATATCATATTATATTCAACTATATATCTTTTAAAATATTTAATACCTACCTATAATGTTATATCATTCTATATTAATACTTATATTATTTATACTATTAACTATTATAAAGTGTAAAATATGATTTTATTCTGTTTCTCATAATTATATATAATTGTAATACCTAAATAATATGTATATGTCATATGGTAATGAGAATAATATTTTTACTTACTATATGCGTCACGAATACACGTCTAACTTAGTGAATGTCTACACCACTATTGCGATAATGCACCATAAAATTTGTTTAAATATATACTGTACCAACCTTTTGTAAATATATCCCCCAATCAGGCCAATATCTCCCACTATTAATTCCAACAAATATTCTAAATTAACATTCATTCAATAATAATAGAGATAATAAATATTGAAAATTGTATGAAATTCAAATAGCTGTATAGGTACCTACGATATATAATATATATATTATACTTATTATCAAAAACATAATGAATGAGCATTGTTAAAATTATATTAAATAAAAGTATTTATAAATATAATTCCAAAAAAAATCTTATAAAATTCAAATTCATTTGAGAAGCCTGTCTACATTTAGCCATAGAGGTACTACAATGCAGTACATACATTACTTGGTAGCTAAATATCCCGGCTTTACCCTTGTGTAGTTCTTTTTTGTGGCAAATTGTATATAGTTGATAGTTAGTTTATACGTTATATAGGTGTATCTTAGTTTTAGTATACCTCAGTGTACCTATAGATATGTGAAATAATTCGACCTATATGGGCAACTATAAATCACGGATTGGATATTTGTATATTTTTAAACGTGGTTTAAACTACTTACTTCTTAAACTTTTTTGAAATCTATAAAAAAAATCTCTGAGATTTTCATCAAATTCAAATGAGCAGTTTTTGAGTATATACAAGTTACACATATACATTTGATTTTAAGATAAAGTTAAATAGTTTCTTTATTCGAGGTCATAAGTGCGAAAAATGTATGCATGCTTGTACCTGGTCTGTCCGAGTAACAAATAGCGACCATTTATACAAATATTAAAACTAATTTCTTCTATTACTAATTACTATTATAAACACTAATCAGCAACCAATGGCAACCAATGGCAACCATTTATAAACCAAAAAAAGAAAGATTTTAATTTCCACCGTGAATCACAAGATCCCTGTTTGATCACCTCTTTAAAATGTGAATCGGAAAATCCCCTCATCAACCATTTTGGATTTTTATAGGGTTTTCCACCAATAATTAGCAGCCTCTTTCCTATTAAATGATAAAGAATCAATTTTGCATATTTTATACGCCAATAATTATCAAACATTTGTGTGATCTATTTCGAAAACGTTCACCAAAAGCCCTATTTGTAAAATATACTATTGAAAAATGGGCCAGATTAATCTCATGCTGCCCCTGAATTCTGAAGCCATAGTCTGCGCACGCCTATGTATTCTATTTAAAAGAGTAAGTTATGTACTTATGTATAATATTGGGCGATAAACGTGATAATAGTCGTAGTCTCAGAATTCGGATAACGAGAAAGTACCAAAAAAAGTTATAGGTATAATAATAATTAATAATAAAATACTAAATAGTAAATACTATTATGCTATTAAATTAGTTATGTACTTATGTATACACAAATATATCATATAAACCGTAATGCTTATTAGCAAAACCTTAGTAAAAAAAAAGAGATTACCACCTATAACTTATAAGTACATTATTTATAACAATAATTTGAATAATTTTGCCTCGATATTGTGGGTTATTGTTTATACTGTAAGCCTTCGCGTTCGGTGCTCCTTTACACGTTACGTCGCATTGTATACGTATTCTAATATTATATACCTTCCTTAGAATTATTTATAATTTGCTAATATTGTAATAGTTCTAACATCGTTGTAAGACAATATTTCATTGATAGGATGTGAGATGATCTCAAAAATATTCTAAGGGTATTTCAAATTTAAGTGTTTAAGTTTCTGATAATAAGTATTATATTATGAAGACAAAATTGTCCCATACAAAATGTAATTGGACATTATTGTATACGTTATTATATTGTTTCGACTTTACACATTTTATTACATTTGATATCTTATGATTTATTCTATTTACGATATTTGAAAATCTTTTAGATTCTGAGCGGAGCGATGAATGTATTGATTTTACAATGATGTATGTTTTTATTTTTATTTTTATTTTTTATTTTTGTCATCACCTTTTAGGACAGTAAAAATGCTTCGATTTTCTTCAATAGTAACTTTTCTGATAGGAAAGTGAATCTAGTTGGTACTTTGGGGAATCAAAAGTTAAAATTTCTCAGTAGTTTTCATGAGCACCGTGAAAAACAAATGAAAAATTAAGGGAAAAAACAAGAATTTTTACCAAAATCGATTTTGGTTTTTGGTATAACTCTAAAAGAAATGACCGTAGAGACATCGCATTTTGACTGAATGTTTATATAAGCATTTTCTACATACCATAGCATTTTCAAAATATTGTGATTTATTTTGAGCTGTTAACGGACATTTTCAGTTTCTAATTTTTTTAGTTTTTTTTTTCTATAAATATAAATAAAATTTTATCTGTTGGGTAAAAAATCTTGAAAATTGAATAGTAGGATTCTAATATATTGTCACAATAATATATGAAAAATATTAAAAATCCGAAGTCACAAATTTTTTTTATAAGCATTTAAAGTTCAAATTTTGACAAAATACGTAAAAATGACGAAAATTATCAATAATTGTAATCAAACAATTATAAAATGGTCAGTTTTTATAACTAAGGATTGAAAATTTAAAACAAAGATTCTAATAAATAGTACATATTGAAATCAAAAAATCTAAAAAATATATAAACACAGTTATTTTTACAGACATTTTAAGTTCAAATTTGGACGAAATTACATATTAAAATTAATTTTAACGAGTAGAGGTATATTTTATAATATTTTTCTAGCATCACTGATAATTTTAGGTTAATAATTAAATAATATGAATAATATTAATTCAACTTAGCAGCTACCGTAAAATAACAATATCAATATAATTTAAAATATCCAAGACTGACATACCGTCTCCGCTCAGAATCGTTTTTCGTATGCAATGATATTATATCATTGAATTCAAATTTAATACCATCCATTATACAGTGATTTACTTATAACCTACTGTACAGCGGAGCAACATCCACTTGACCCCCTTTTTTTTCTTGAATTTGGCTCTTAGTTCTTACATAATTTCATTAAACTGTATAATGTATATTCTTACTCTATCTATGGATTATGCTTATACTTTTCATTATTTATATTGTTGTGCTCACACCTCGTGGCTATCTTATCGCTGGCTACCCCTGGTATATTTTGGTTTATTATGTTCTGCACCGCTACTCTGCGAGGTATTGGTATAAAATATATGGATTATGGATTGTTCATTGTGTGGATTTTATATTTTATATTTATATAAGCATAAAGTATTAAAGCGACAATAGTACAACATTAAGAATTGATTGCAGTAAACATATACAATATACATGCATCATAATAATTCGTCAATCTTAAACATTTTTTAGAAGAACTTTTAAAATGTAGGTTTTTTGGGTCCTACACGGCTACACCAAGACTGGCCTCTATATACCTTACCTATTTAATATCTATATCAGTTTTATAGAAACTATCATTAGTTGTTAATAATTTTATATAATATGTATTAAAAACTTTTTAAAGAATGTTTATTTACATTTGTCTGTAAGTATTAGAACATACCTACTCATCAATGTCATTATATAATTTTAATAAATATTTAATCATTATTCATTTAACCGAGACATGCAGTAATTGAAGTGAGTAAATATTAATGAATTATGATCGATCGTCGATGATTACACTTACAGACAGTGGAACGCGATATTATTTATTATGTTATGAGGTACACCTATTGCGACTATATTACAGATTTGTTCGGCGTATAGTGAATATCTATAATATAATATATATATATAACTGCACAATATACATAATGTAACTATGCAACAACATGTTACATTGTAGTGGTCATCTATTGAATATAGGAATTCGATTGTGTATAGTTGGCTTAGTTTGACAGTGATTGAATGTACTGAAATGAAAGGGAAAAATAGAATTAAGAGCTATATGTATATTATAATATTGTTAAGAAGATATGGGTTATTACGCAATCCATCTTATAGGCGTAGGTAGGTATTTTTGCAACCGCTCAATTATTTAATATACTTTTATAATATATGGTATACCCATACAAATTTTAATGGTGAAATGCATATTATACATACATATAGGTACTATACGGTCTACAATAAGTTAGAAATGATTATGAAAATTATAAATTTATAAATATTGAATCGTGTTAAAATAACAATGCATTATTATATATGTAACTATAGTCTTATTATAGACTATATAGTTTTGAAATTTGTATTGTTATATAACCATATATTATAAATATATAGGTACCTTCCACGTACGACCTTCCACTCTACTCCACTACGGCACTACATATTATTATATACTCGTATATTTAAAACTTAAGTAATACATACGCTAGAATAATAGAATGTATAACATTTTAGGAAAGGTTCCAGACTTCCGGTATACCTAATTAATTCCACACTAACATAATGTTAAATTAATTTATTGAGTTTCGTTATTTTTAATATTTTAAAACTAAAAATTATAAATACTGAAGAAAACATTTCACAAACAATACGAAAATTAGTTTCTAGGCACAGGAAATAACATATGTTCATTGGAAAAAGAAAGGTGCGATTTGTAGGGGGGGGAAATAAATGACGTGCGAACTCTTGGTCTGGACGTGTAAATATATGCTGATTACGTGCTAAATATTGGAACAGGAAAAAGTTTGAAATTCACATAATTTAACTTTTGTGGGAGGCTGGGGAAATGCGCAAATAAAGAAAATGCGATTTTTAGGACGGGGAAGTGACGAGAGAACCCCGGGTCTGGACGTGCCAATTCATGCTAATTATGTGCTAAATATTGACATAGGAATTAATTCTGATTTTACTTTAGTTATGTTTGGCGGGACTGGATGGGCTGAATAAAACATAGTGTTGATTTTCGAATAAAAGGATTCACAACTATTGGTGGTCCTCGCCCGTGAATATGTAAATGAGGCCCACATTTCCAGAGAATATTGTGAGCTTTCGAATATGTAATTTTCTAATATATAGTCGGTAAAACATTCTACTCGATAGGCTGAGATAAAAATGTAAAATAATAATTGAGTCACCGGACAATGCGTTTTAGTCTATTGCTAATTTCCTGACTATTTATCAAAGATTCACTCTGTTCTTTATGGTTATGATTATGACTTATAGATTTCCCAAATATAGTATTAAATTCATTTAATTTAAAAAATGACTTGCAGTTATTTTGTGCAACAAGTCCAGCATTGGTAATTGTTCGATAAATGTTTGTGGAAACAAAATTTATATTCATCGATTAAAACTATTATTTTGTTTATTTCACTTAGTATAACTTCATCCATGATGCTCGGTGTACCTCGCAAACTAGAGTGTATAATTTAATGAAAACAATATCCGACCTAATAATAAGTTATTATGTATCGTTATCTGACGAAAGTCTTACAAATGATATGAATGATATCCTATACCTACGTATATCATTATTATTCATTAAGGAGAATCCAGACAGAGCAGTTTTTGACGCGCGGCACGACTATAAAATCATATTTGTAAAAATGTCAGTACTAATAGATTATAGTAATAGTATAGAAGATTATAAGAGCATACATTTGGATTTTGGATGGACCCAAAACAAAAAAAAATTACAAATGGAATATTTGATATTTTTTTGTGAACGGGAGGGGGGATATTTCCCCTCATTGCCTCCCAATTTACCCGCCTTGAAATCTAGCAGCGAAAGTATTTATTTTGTTTAATAAATAAACTCACAAATACGATCTAATTTTAAAGGGGGATTTAGTGCCATACATTTCTTAAAAATCGTGAATTAACGAATTTCACCAATCGGCAATCACCGCCAATCATTTGTGACTGGTAATTGAAGGGCATGTGAATAGGGGATTTGGAATTTTAGCTCCTCAAAATTCAGAAATCTCTCTAAAAAAATCTACAGCAATAGCAACTATATTATGCCCATATATAGCGGCTACCTATGTAAATACATATAACCCGAACGTCTCATAACATCTTAAGGTTCTCCGTGAAAAATTAATATTTTTTATTAGGTTTGTACGTCATTAATATATAGTAAAATTATAATTATTTTATGACAGTAATTTAAAAAAAATTTATTGAACATTCAAAAATTTAAAAAAAAATTTCTTTTAGTTAAATGCTTTCAAATTGGCAATTTTTTTAGCATTTTTTAAATAGTAAATTTAACAAAAAAATTTAAAATTTATTTAAAATAGACCAAGTTACATCAGCTGATTTAGTTTTAGATTTTCTTAAAATATCCGATTGCTTAAGTAAAATACAAAAAACAGATGACATTCGTCTAAATTAAACTCAAATGTTATGTCGAATTTTCACAAAAATAGCTTAAAGGATCTTCCCTTTGACCAATCATACTTTGAAAATAATTTTGTTTTATTAATTTTGGTAATTACTCGTAGAAAATGAATTTCAATCCGAGAAAATGTTGTACACTTTTTTATGGTTGTCAATCAGTCACAAATCACAACACAATACAACTGTATTTCAATATCTCGAGATCGTTTTAAAATGCCCTCTATTATTGATTATCGATAAGTGGATATATACAAATTTATAATTTCTGTACTCAGGAGTTAATAATCAAAAATGTACCAGACGTATAACTAGGTCATGTTTTACTTAAATAATGGGCGGGTCTATAGTTTTATTATATTTATCAGCCCAGGGAGATATATCTGAATATCTCCACAACTCTACTAGCCAGTTTGTGTCTGTGGTGGTTAATTAAATTAAAAAAATTCAACACTCTATTCTTATAGAAACGATAACTTCGAAAGATGAATTCTATTTACATTTTTTATTTTAATTTAACAATATTAAACTGTAATTTTACCACTAAGTAAAATAAGTAACAACACATTTTTCCAGTGTATACCTATAACAGATAATATATATCTGATATATCCATAACATAAAGTATTACAATTTAAAGTGTAATATCAGTTTTGATTTTAGTTTGTGAGAGGTGATGACTTAGAAGCATTTACGGTGGACAATGCCTGGGCCGGATTCGTCGTATTCTTGTTTGGAGATCCACATCTGTTGGAAGGTAGACAGAGAAGCCAAGATGGAACCACCGATCCATACTGAGTATTTACGTTCTGGTGGTGCAATGATCTTGATCTTGATCGTGCTTGGGGCTAAGGCGGTGATTTCCTTTTGCATTCTGTCGGCAATACCTGGGTACATGGTAGTACCTCCAGAGAGTACAGTGTTACCGTATAAATCCTTTCTGATGTCAACGTCACACTTCATGATGGAGTTGTATACGGTTTCATGGATACCGCAAGATTCCATTCCCAAAAATGAAGGTTGGAACAAGGATTCTGGGCAACGGAAACGTTCGTTTCCAATGGTGATGACCTGTCCGTCAGGTAATTCATAGGATTTTTCCAAGGAGGTGGAAGCGGCGGCTGTGGCCATTTCCTGTTCGAAGTCCAAAGCGACATAACATAATTTTTCCTTGATATCACGGACGATTTCACGCTCAGCTGCAATCAAGAAATTTTTTTTAGAGATAACGATAATTATAGTTCGTGAATCCAAACAGCGGTAAGATACATACCAGTAGTGGTGAAGCTGTAACCCCTCTCGGTCAAGATCTTCATCAAATAGTCGGTCAAGTCACGACCAGCTAAGTCCAAACGGAGGATAGCATGAGGCAATGCATAACCTTCGTAGATAGGGACAGTGTGTGAGACACCGTCACCCGAATCCAAAACGATACCAGTGGTACGACCGGAAGCGTACAGAGATAATACAGCTTGGATGGCAACATACATGGCAGGTGCGTTGAAGGTTTCAAACATAATTTGGGTCATCTTTTCACGGTTGGCCTTTGGGTTCAACGGGGCTTCGGTCAACAGAATTGGATGCTCTTCTGGAGCAACACGAAGTTCATTGTAGAAAGTGTGATGCCAGATTTTCTCCATATCATCCCAGTTAGTGATGATTCCATGTTCAATTGGGTATTTTAAAGTAAGAATACCACGTTTGCTTTGGGCTTCATCTCCTACGTAGCTGTCCTTTTGTCCCATGCCGACCATGACACCCTAATAATGAACATAAATCCAATGATAAGAAATGAAAACGTACCTACGGCGTAGGACGAAATTAATAAAAATAGCGACATTTCCCCAATATAGTATTTCTAGACACTCGATGACTCAACATAATAACTAGGTATCTATTTTTATTAGCCACAATGTTGAAGATATGGTAAGTATAGATACTGGTGCAATATGTGACTAACCTATTACATAGAGCAAATTTATTTTATCCAATCATATAAGTGAATAAAAAAATTAAAAATTGTTTTTGCTTTTTTTATTATATATTTTGGGCGTTTGTGAATATTTGTCATAAAAATGCACATATATTATGTTTCTGAATATTATAAATATTATAATTATTTGATAATATTGTCAAAATGTAGGTATCCAAAACATATAGATAGATATAAAAACTTGAGACTTCAGATTTGTTTTAGTTGAAATTATTGAACCAGTTAAAAATTCTTAAAATAATCATTTCGAAAATGAAGATAGTATTTTAATTTCAAGAATTTATTTCAATTGTTTTGAAATAAAGAATTAAAATAAAGGCTTGCTAATTAGTAATTATAAAAGACATTTCTAAATTCTTCATGGTAAATTGGTAAACGTTGATTTAAAGAGTTTTTCTATTCAAAGTTTTTCTTTGGAAATAATAACAAGCCTATTAAAATATAATCACTAATAACATGTTGATGTAAAACCTAGTTTTTCGGCATACAAACACATGCTTATAAAGAAAAAAAAAATTTTGCTCGATCAAAAAATGTAAAATGTAATACAAGGTTCCTCGTAAGTTATTGTTAGAGAAAATTTAAAAAAAAATTGAGGGTAAATCCACAATCGTTTTTTCCGTGATCGTCTGAATTTTGACGAAATTCGTAAAAATCACGAACATTTTCATAATATTTTGACTCGTTTAGAGCTGTTTACGGACATAATCAATTTTAAATTTCTTTAAATATCAATACAAATGTATTCGTTGGGTCAAAAAGCTTGAAAATGTAATACAAGACTCTCCACACATTGTTACAATATCAGTTTAAAAATATTAAAAAACATAGGCAATATTTTTTTTATAAGAAGTACTTATATAAAATTTAAATTTTAACAAATTGTCTTATATTGAAAATTTACAAATTATTTTTTGGTTAAAAATTTACAAAATGTTCAATTTTTATAAAAATTTTAAATAAGGTTTCACGTAAGTATTTCATACTGTAACCAAAAAATCTAAGTAATCTATAGTTTATACACAGTTTTTTTTGTAGTTATTCGAAGTTCAAGTTTGGACCAAATTAGATATTTAAACAAAGAAGAACGATTTTAGTTTTGTGTTATTATTTAAAAATATTAGTCGTGAATGCTTGAAACTTCTAAAGTAATAAGTACATTATTATATACAAATAATAATAATTCATAGGTGTGTGGCAAGTTCACGTTACATTTAATAGTTATGAATTTTGGTAGTGCCTTATATAGTTATATGGTATCTAGTAGACAATGTAGTTATTTTTACTGTTTTGTTTTGTGTTTTTGACAATACGCATTATAGTAGGTATATGAAATGGTATACCAAAGTTATGTGAAAGTATTATTGAATTATGTTTATATAATAATTATGGTTTTAATTTAATCATTTGTATATTTATTGTTTTACATTGTATATTTAATATTTTTACTATTAATGTTTTGTCTGTGTGGAAAATTGTCCCGTTCGGAGGGAAACTTCCTGCAATGAATCGGTGGGGGAACGTCCTAGATTAGTATGAAATATGTTAAGAAAGATGAAAAATGTTATTGTTATTTTGTTTTCAATGAATTTTAGCTGTCGAAATAGTACCATTGGGATTTTGTATGAGGTTTGGAATGGGTGTTACTGTTTACGCTGTTTATACTAACTTGATGGCGTGGTCTGCCGACGATGGATGGAAAGACGGCACGTGGTGCGTCGTCACCTGCGAAACCGGCCTTGCACATACCGGAGCCGTTGTCGACAACCAAAGATGCTACATCATTGTCACACATTTTGCTAATTTGAGTTTTTAAACCTGAAAATTACACAACAAACGATCAACTTATGATCAGAATTGGAAACCGGTAAATATTTTATTAACGAGAAGACATCACGCAAACAATAAAACATTTCAGTAGGTATATTGTGATGACTGATGAGTATATTGTGAATGCATATAAATTATATAAAGAAATCAAACAATGTCATAATGTGGTGTAAAATCCCTAAGCGTTAAAATGCTCTGATTATAAAGAAATTATAAGGCAGCTAAGGGTAAAGACTATAGTGACTACGCCATGGAAAATAAAAAATATTTTACTTTAAAACCGAAAAAAAGAACACCATAGATTTATTTTTATTATTTTTTTTGGGGGGGATAAAAGAACATTGAACATTCTATGTTCGAAGTACCAAGTACAATAGGTATACCTTATATATTTTGTATATATATAATATATTGAATATTGATTAAAAAATCGTTAACGGACATCACGTCCTCACGTAATTTTGTAAATAATATAAAATATAGAACAATATAGGTAATTATCTAATTTTTATTTTTCGTTTATTGTTCGATCTCTCTACAACGTCGTACAAATTGTATGACTGTTATAATTCCGAATTCATGTGTGTTGGTAAAAATATAAAAATATGATATTCTACTCACCGATATATGTCGAAAGAAATCTGAAATACTGCTATGTGACCGTCGGCCGACGATGTGGATATGCGTAACTACTGGTCGGTACAGATGGTTTTATAAACGGATCCGATCCAAAAATATAATAGTTTAAGTAATAACACTAATAACTTATATAGTTATATCGGTAGCGTCTCATAGACTCTGGAAGTGGTGGGTAAATATTTTGGCATAGTAAATATAAATGTGTCTACCAATCTATAATTATAATGCAGATTTATAAACTCAACAAGTTTCTAACTATTTACCTAATTAAGTATTGAGAACTATTAATTAGATAAGAACTATAAATATAAAAATTTATAATCATCAAAATAACAACAATAAATACAATTAATAACATCAGGATGTCTAAAATAAAAAAAGTTGGTTTAAAACTTAGAACTTTTTCATGAAAATCAATCAGGGAACAAATAGTAAAGTATAAAAATGTTAAATCTATCCAATCAATGTTACTTCAGGTGTACCACGAGGTTTACATTTAACATCATTATTATTTCTGTTATTTATTAACGATTTACATTTTTTACATTCAAATTAACTTCTGTTTGCTGATAATTTAAAATTATTTTGACAAACAAATTCCCATAATGATATATGTAGTTTTAAAAACATTATATACTTCTTTAGTCTAAGCAAAATTAGAATACAGCACTATATAGTTTGGTAACCATATTTAAAATATCAAATTCAATGTTTAGATAATATTCAAAACCGTTTTCTTCGATGTATGGCCTTTAAATGTAACTTACTCGTGTACTGCATTCTCCGTATCAACGACTATTAAATTGTTTCAATATTGCTATGGTTTTTCGGTTTTCCGGCCAAAGGTTTTCATCAGATATGAAATTTTTATTTAAGCTTCTTAATGGTTTTATCAATTTTCCTGAAATTTTAGATTCTCTCAATTTCAATGTCCCTTAATGTAGAACTAGGTCAACCACTATGTTTTATGTTTTCACAAAATGAACAAATTACGCTTCAGCTTCTCCTATAAATAGGATAATGTCAATAGCTAATGAAATAAAAATTGAATTGTTTAACATTAGTTCCATTGAATCATTTAATATTTATGTAAACAAAATTGTTTGTATTTAAATAATTTTGCTATTGTATTATTATTATTATTATTATTATTATTATTACTGTTAGTATTATTGTATAATTAATTATTGATTATTCGTATGTTAATGTTGAACTACAATTATAAGTTATTGTAATTTGATCTCATGACCCGTTGAAAATTTTAAATAAATAAATTACCTATATTTTTTTCTTTAATATTTAAATATTATACGTAAGTACCTATACACTATACTTACACTTATAAAATAATATGTGCAATGTACGTTGTTGTATTATATTATAATATTTATTTCCTAATTCAGTTACAAAAAGTATAGGTACATAAGTACATAATCCATATAATATGTATCTTACTAGTTACTACAAATAATTAATTATTTATTATTAAAAAATATGCTTAATTATTATTTCATTAGTACATGGGTTGCTGGGTAGGTACCTATAATAATACTTATGCCGGTAAATATTCCTATTTTACCAATATTGGTTAAAAGGTTTCGGATTACGGATTTTTATGAATTATTCGGGTGCAAAGCTCTGAACTCTGAAGTGTATAATATTAATTTAATATTATACAAGTGTCAGAAAATATACACTCACAGTATGTGGTAGGTGGTAGTGCGGCTGTATTATTAGCACAGTTCCCCTTTCTTTTATTTTTATAATAAAAGTGTCCGACGGGTGAAAGCCATATATGTACACATTTTTCAAAAATGTAAATCTGTTTCATCTTCACAAATATAAAATAGTAGCAATATTCATTATCTAAAGACTAAAATTAAGCATAAGTATACTCTTACAAGTATATATTTAATCAATGCACACCTGTGTGTAATATGGTTCGATTGAAAATTGAAAATTTTAGATTTATACCTATACTTATAAATACTATAAATATGTATACTTAAATAAATTAGGATACCTAACCTAACCTAACCTGTACTTTGATTAATTTTGAACTAATGGTTTTTCATTAGATACCTGTTTTAATAATGGTTTAATTATTAGGTAGGTATATCATACGGTAGGTACAATTTTAGTTGACAATTGCATGTGTAGGTCGCTCGATTTAATATTAAAACAACATAAATAATGAATTAAGAAATAAATGTATTTTCATTTTGTTATTTTGAAGTTATAATTATATGTAATATTTCAATTGTAACTTTAGATGCCATAATGTTTATTAATTTTTTGTAATTTTTTTTAAAAAAAGGTTTTAAGTTGTGGCTATTCTATGTGTATAATCATTATAATAAAAGCATTCAACTTTAGATATTTAAATACAAATTATAGTTCCAACCTGTATTGTTAAACTGAGTAAAGTTTATTCTTACATTACCTTTTTGAAGTTTTTTCAACACGAGTGATATTTGAACGTTTTTATAGTTTAGGTAAGTTTACTTCAACAATCCCAGAAATACCACCATCAATTCGTCATGGCAAAAAAGTCAATAAGTACCTATTATTAATATATTTTGAATTAAAATAATATAAATCATATATAATGACTAAAATCGTTAAGGAAAAATAATTTTTTTTAACTTGTATACTTTTAATTTTATTAAAATTGTGTACCTATTAGGTATTTTTGATATTTTTTGAGTAAGACCAACTTATGAGTTATGAGGACCGCTTTATTATATAATATATTTTCAAAACTTAGGTACTAGGTAGGTAATTCAAAATTACAGATACATTTTTTAATAACAAGAAAAATGTGCACATTTTTATAACATTGATTTTCGATAGCTTTTAATTTCTGTAAGGAAAACTCATCAACATTTTTTACTTACAAATGAAAATATAAGGCCATAGAAATAGTTGCTTGCGGAACTCTCGGAATCGATTATTTGTTATCAGAGACGAGCACCTTCATGCCATCATGACAATCATAATAAATAATTAGAAATTAAAGACTTAAAATCATCGAATGATTTTATTACGATATATGTAATAGTATTTTTATATCAACGGTCTTCTTATCTCTGACCATATTCGTTATTGCTAATCGATCGAGATTCTACGATTCTATTAGAAATTCGCCACTTTTTTTTGTGTAACTTCTTAAATTGTTCCTGTCTTCATTTGCTCAAACCTTCAATAATTTTGTGTCACTTACAAAGAAATGTATCAAATTTAATTTGATATCAATTGACAATTCAAGATTAATATTTGATTTAAATTCAGTCAAATCGACAAAAAAAAAAGGGGGTCAAGTGGATGTCGCTCCGCTGTACAGTAGGCTACAAGTAGATCACTGTACTATAATGGATGGTATTAAATTTGAATTCAATGATATAATATCATTGTATAAGAAAACGATTCTGAGCGGAGACGGTATGTCAGTCTAGGATATTTTAAATTATATTGATATTGTTATTATACGGTAGCTGCTAAGTTGAATTAATATTATTCATATTATTTAATTATTAACCTAAAATTATCAGTGATGCTATAAAAATATTATAATATATACTTTTACTCGTTAAAATTGATTTTAATATGTAATTCCGTCCAAATTTGAACTTAAAATGTCTATAAAAATAACTGTGTTTAAATATTTTTTAGATTTTTTGAATACAGTATGTACTATTTATTAGAATCTTAATTTTAAATTTTCAATCCTTAGTTAAGAAAACTGAACATTTTATAATTGGTTAATTACAATGATTGATAATTTTCGAGATTTTGATAAATGTTGTCAAAATTCGAACTTTAAATGATTATAAAAAATGTGTGCCTATGTATTTTTAATATTTTTCAATTGCTATTGTAATAATATATATCAGGAGCCTTGTATTAAATTTTCACTATTTTTGGTCTAACAAATAAAATTTTATTGATATTAATAGAAAAAAAAACTAAAAAATTTGAAAATTGAAATCGTCCGTAAAAAGCTGAAAACAGTCAAAATATATTAAAAATTAGATGGTGTATAGAAATAGCTTATATAAACATTCAGTGAAATTTTCTATGCATCTACAAAGTTATTTGTTTTGAATTGCAACAAAATATGAAAATCGCTACATGAGAAATCGGTGAATATCTAATCTTGTACAAATTTGAACTTAAAATGCTCATAAAATTTATTATGACTTGCTTATAAACTTTTTTTTTTTATTGATAAATTAGGCAAACTTATGAGGAATCTTAGGTATTACATTTTCAAATCTTAGATTTAAAAAGAAATTTTTTATGAATTTCTAACTCAAAATAAATTGTACATTTCGTCATTTTACGTATTTTGTCAAAATTTGAACTTTGATTACCTATAAATAAAAATTGTGACTATGGATTTTTAATATTTTTCATCTGCTTTTGAAACTATATATTAGAAGCCTACTATTAAATTTTCAAGAATTTTTACCCAACAAATTAAATTTTATTGATATTTATAGAAAAAAAACATTTTAAAAATTGGAAACTGAAAATGTCCGACAATAGCTCAAAATAAGTCAGAATATATTCAAAATGATATGATGTATATAAAATATAACAATATATTCTAAAGTTTCATATACCAACAAATAATATTTTTAAATTATATCAAAATAACTAAAATCATTATTCTTGGTTTAAATATGAAATTTTGTCTAAATTTGAAATTAAAATGTCTGTAAAAAATAACTGTGTTTAAATATTTTTTAGATTTTTTGAATACAGTATGTACTATTTATTAGAATCTTTATTTTAAATTTTCAATCCTTAGTTAAGAAAACTGAACATTTATAATTGTTTAATTACAATGATTGATAATTTTCGAGATTTTGATAAATTTTGTCAAAATTCGAACTTTAAATGATTATAAAAAAAATGTGTGCCTATGTATTTTTTAATATTTTTCAATTGCTAATGTAACAATATATCAGGAGCCTTGTATTAAATGTTCATTATTTTTGGCCCAACAAATAAAATTTTATTGATATTAATAGAAAAAAAAACTAAAAAATTTGAAAATTTAAATCGTCCGTAAAAAGCTGAAAAACAGTCAAATATATTAAAAATTAGATGGTGTATAGAAATAGCTTATATAAACATTCAGTGAAATTTTCATGCATCTACAGTTATTTGTTTTGAATTGCAACAAAATAAGAAAATCGCTACATGAGAAATCGAGTGAATATCTAATCTTGTACAAATTTGAACTTAAAATGCTCATAAAAATTTATTATGACTTGCTTATAAACTTTTTTTATTGATAAAATTAGGCAAACTTATGAGGAATCTTGTATTACATTTTCAAACCTTAGATATAAAAAGAAAAATTTTATGAATTTCTAACTCAAAATAAATTGCACATTTTCGTCATTTTTACGTATTTTGTAAAAATTTGAACTTTGATTACCTATAAAAAAAAATTGTGACTACAGATTTTTAATATTTTTCATCTACCTTTGAAACTATATATTAAAAGCCTACTATTACATTTTCAAGATTTTTTACCCAACAAATAAAATTTTATTGACATTTATGGAAAAAAAAACTAAAAAAATTGGAAACTGAAAATGTCGTTAACAGCTCAAAATAAGTCAGAATATTTTGAAAATGATATGGTGTGCAGAAAATGCATATATAAACATTCGGTCAAAATTTCATGTCTCTACGGTCATTTCTTTTAGAGTTATACCAAAAACCAAAATCGATTTTGTCGAAAATTGGTTTTCCGTAAAAATTCCCGTTTTTCCCAAAATGTTTCATTTGTTTTCCAGGCGCTCATGAAAACTACTGGGAAATTTTGACTTTTGACCCCCCAAAGTACCAACTAGATTCACTTTCCTATCAGAAAAGGTGCTATTGAAGAAAATCGAAGCATTTTTTCTGTCCTAAAACGTGATGACAGACACAAAAATAAAAAAAAAAACACACATCATTGTAAAACCAATACATTCATCGCTCCGCTCAGAATCTAAAAAAATAAAAAAAATAAAAAAAAAACACACATCATTGTAAAACCAATACATTCATCGCTCCGCTCAGAATCTAAAAATAAAAAAATAAAAAAATAAAAAAAAAAACACACATCATTGTAAAACCAATACATTCATCGCTCCGCTCAGAATCTAATACATATGCTCGACAACTGCTGTACAGCAGAGCGGTAACAATAATAATAATAATAATTTATTGTCCACCTTTTTTATGTATCAACTTGTATTCTAAACCACAAATTTACTGAATGATAGCCAATTAGTAAGTAGTGACACATATAACAAAACAATAATTGTTTTGTATGTAAAGAACATACACTTTTTGCGTGTCTAAATGCTTTCATTTAAATATAATTGGACATTTGGACATAATTTGTATAACATCGCAAATCCACTTCACATATAATCCACGCGTAGTAAACCACACGCTGGTAGGTAAATACTAAATGGCAATGGGTCATTCGATAGATAGCTATAGAACTCAGATTAGGATCGTTAGAGAATAAATATACGCTGGAGAAATATGTGTGAGTTGTATATTATACAGGGTGATTCTTTTATCAAACAACACTTTCAATACTTTTCAAATGATGAGTGTTGTTTGATAAAAGAATCACCCTATATAGGTTAATTTATATATTATGTATTACGTAACACGAGGTAGGAGCCTATAATATAGATGAGCGCATGAGTTAGGTCTTATAAAAATGGTAGGTATATCGTATATACCAGATACCACCTATTAGGTAGATTCTCTAATCAAGGCACCACGAGGAACATTTTAACTCGACCTGGTAGTGTCGTGGCTATGACTCGGCATTACAAAACCTAGTGTAAAAAACATTTGTAACTTTTTCTTTTTTTTTTATACCATTATTTTTATTATTATTTTCATACATACAAAACAATTATAAATTCATAGCTAAATAATATATATTTACAACAATACATAATATACAATAATACATAATATATAATATACAAAAATACAATAATATACAATAATAATTTTTAGAAAAGTCACATAATAATACATCATTTTTAAATAAAAGTCACATATAACAATAATAGGTACATAATTTTTATACAAGTCTCATAATATAATAATAAATAATGCTTACACAGCAGTCTCATAATATAATAATACAAACTTTGTTCAGAATAAACATAAATGATTGGTCAAGTCACAGGACAGTTGAAACCACACATTTAGTCCACACTACCTTACCAGGGTCCAATGTAATTCAAAAAGCCGACGGCACCGTACAAAACGGCGGAAAACAAGGGTATGAAAAACATCGGACATACAGGACAATGTGAAAAATAATTACATGTTTTAAAAGTATTGGACGGAGTGTCCGGCGGCATTAAAAGGGCAACTGGACCGGCAACAATCATGTGGTACGCAGGTAACACTGGCGTACCACGGTGGCGGTAATGGAGAGGTGGGAAACTTGGTGGACATTATTCAATGTCACCGAAGGTTTGACAAAAGCAAACCCTTCGTGCCACGTTCGTCAAGGAATTCCAAATGAATTTTTTTGTTCTCTTCCAGACTGACTTCCGTCGAACAACACACTGGGGTGCAGGGACTTCCGGTAATTCCACGGGTACCGGCGCGACAGATGTCAGACTGGTGTACACGGGTGACTGGAATCGGTTTAACTCGGGACACGACCTGGAATATTCGTGCCTCCGTAAGGGTTGCTGCAGGACAGCTGCGGCGATGATCCTACGATCAACGGCCAGGTCTAATGCCTCGATCAATGAGGTCTCCACGACGGCGTCCGTCTTTGTTCCCACACAAAAAGATTCCGCAGGCTCCGATGGTGAAGCAATTACAATAAGCGCGTCATGTTGTTGATATACGGGCGAGTTGATACTTAATTCTGGTGACGATCGGGTACAACTCTTCTCTACCGCGTGATCGCGGTTCAGTAACGCCAGTAACGGTGACATGATAGAAGCAGTGACCTTAGCATTAACCGCCAAATCTAGAGCGTCGATTATTGATCGACCATCGGAACTCGACTTTTGGTACTCTGTGAATAAAGCTGCGGCGTCCATCTCTACGATTAACTATCAATGAACGGTGAACAGATATATGCGAGCAGAACGAGAGCTAAATACTTAATGACGGTTTTCAAAAAATTATTTGTTACGTACAATTAATAAGCTGTGGCAGTTGTGTTATATTGTGGCCAGTATAGTTAGCTTGTAGCCAGCTAGTATAAGTATTAAATAGTTATAATTGAATCATATATATTTTAACAATATTTTGATGAATAAAACCTATGAATAGGTATTTATAAAATAATGACGGAATATGACGGAATCATATCACACTGTGACTTGAATACGACATGATTTAGATTAATGTAGTCTAAATTTCAAAACTTTTTTTCACAATTATATCAATTATTTTTAGATTTAGAATCATATTTACGAGATATTTTAATACAATATTGTTAATTTTAAGTACCCACCTATCAAATCATGTTGATGTGTAGTTTTAGTTTTTAGTTTATAAAAGTATACCACCGTCATTTGAATTTAAAATTTAAAAACATCGGAAAAAAATTGCAAATCAATGTAATTTTACTATTCAAAAATATTTATTAATTAAAACTACTAAAATTCAAAAGAAACATTTTGAAAAATGTCAATAAAAGTAGTTGACAATTATATTATATTATGATTTGTCAATGTAGTTCTTAATATAGTACGACACGCTCATTAAATCAAGGTGTTTTGATAGTTTGTTTGTTAGCAATGCTATTTATTTCATACAATTAATCATTTTAATTGTGTTCATTAAGGTTTGTACCTACGATTTATTTTAATTTATGCCAAACAGAAAACGATAAAGAAAAACGGACTAATTTTAACTCGAGCCGCGGAGTTGGCTATAAATTATAATAAATAATGTGAGTACCTACTCAAATTATTTTTTAAATCACAATTATGTTGTTTCTCGGTCACTAACAAAAAACTATAGTAAAAAAAAAAAAGGGCGGGTAAGTGTATGTCGCTCTGCTGTACAGTAGGTTACAAGTGAGTCACTGTAATGGATTGTGTTAGATTTTAATAATTTAATCCAATGATATAATATCATTGAATAAGAAAAACGATTCTGAGGGAAGACGGTCAGTCAGTCTATAATATCTTACTAAGTCTAAATGTATTTGATGATATTATTGTGAATAAACTAATTAATTTTAGTATTATAGGCATTAGTATTTACTATAGTTGGTTAAATTCATTTTTCTCAAAAACATTATATTTTAAAATGCCATTGCGTGTATATAAAATATAACAATATATTCTAAAAGTTTCATATACCAACAAATAATATTTTTAAATTATATCAAAATAACTAAAATCATTATTCTTGGTTTAAATATGAAATTTTGTCTAAATTTGAAATTAAAATGTCTGTAAAAAATAAATGTGTTGATATATTTTTTAGATTTTTTGGTTACAGTATGATTTATTTATGAGAATTTTTGTTTTAAATTTTCAACACTTAGTTATAAAAACTGAACATTTTATAATTTTTTAATTACAATGATTTATAATTTTCGAGATTTTGACAAATTTTGTCAAAATTCGAACTTTAAATGCTTATAAAAAAAAATCGTGCCTATGTATTTTTAAAATTTTTCAACTGATATTGTAACAATATATAAAAAGCTTGTATTAAATTTTCAGACTTTTTGGCCCACCAAATAAAATTTTATTGGCAATTATAAAAAAAAAAACTAAAAAAATTGAAAACTAAAAATGTCTGTAAACAGCTCAAAACAAATCAAAATATTTTCAAAATTGAATGGTGTATAAAAAATGAGAATATAAACATTTAGTGAAATTTTCATGCAACTACAATTATTTGTTTTTGAATTACAACCAAATAAGAAAAACGCTACATGAGAAATCGAGTGAATATCCTATGTTGTAAAATTATGAACTTAAAACACTCATAAAAATTATTTTTAATTGCTTTTAGATATTTTATTTTTGATAAAAGTAGAAAAACTTACGTTAAATCTTGTGTTAAAATTTAAAACCTTAGATTTAAAAAGAAAATTTTTTATGAATTTCTAACTCCAAATAATTTACAAATTTTCGTCATTTTTACGTAATTTGTCAAAATTTCAACTTTAAATGCTTAAAAAAAAAAATTGTGACTACAGATTTTTAATATTTTTCATGTGCCTTTGAAACAATATATTAGGAGCATTCTATTAAATTTTCAAGAATTTTTAATGAATAAATAAAATGTTATTGATTTTTAAAAAAAAAAAAACCAAAAAGATTGGAAATTTAAAATGTCTGTAAACAGCTCAAAATAAGTCAAAATATTTTGAAAACAGTATGGTATATAGAAACTGCTTATATAAACATTCAGTAAAAATTTCATGTATTTACCGTCATTTTTTTTAGACTTACGCCAAAAACCAAAATCGATTTTATCGAAAATCAATGTTGCGTAAAAATTCCCGTTTTTTCCTTAATTTTCCATTTGTTTTTCACAGTACTTTTGAAAACTACTGGAAAATGTTTACTTTTGACCCCCCAAAGTACCAACTAGATTCACTTTCCTATCAGAAAGGTACTATTGAAGAAAATCTAAGCACTTTTACTGTCCCAAAACGTGATGACAGACACAAAAAAAAATAAAAAAAAATAAAAAAAAAATAAAAAAAAGAACTAAAAAAAAAATTAAAAAAAAAACACACATCATTGTAAAACCAATACATTCATCGCTCCGCTCAGAATCTAAAAATAATAACATAAAACTAAAAAGTATATAATTAAAATAATAAATAAGAGATATTTTCCTTCAATATAATTTATTGATACCATATTGATTATAGAATAGTCTATTCCATAATCAACATTGATACTTACCGAAAATTCATATATAATAATAGATTTAAATTCACTCTTTTATCGTATAGGATTTAATATACATAATACATGTTACATTTATTGGAAATAAATCGTTTGTATATTTTTTTTTCATTTGTTCTAAATTATATTATTAAAAACATTAAGGAAAAACTGGAATTTTTACACAAAATTGATTTCTTTTTTCTATAATTGTCGATAAAATTGTATTCTATGATTATCATAGGGGGTACCTCGTAAGTTAATTAAAATTAAAAAAAATATATTTTATAATAATATTATTTCAAAAATATAAAAAGTATTTATTCAGATATAAAAGATCTCTTTTTTATATTTTGACCTATTTGCTTAATAAAAATTAGGAATATCTGCAGATTTGTCTTCATCAAAACGTTGACATAAAATGTTCAATCAAACTTCTATTTTTTTTATCAGTTTTTGTTTTTTTCCGATTAATTTCTCCTACTTTCAGCCAATACAATTCTTGCCTTAGTTCTTGCCTAGTATAATTTTCAAATACTGGGATGTTTAATGCCGACGAGATGGGAAAACCTAATGTTCCAGCCTTCACAAGCGTGTTGTTAGTTACACAGTAATGCGTTACTTTCATTACGTTACAATACCTTGCAACATTGCTAATTATATATTATATATATATTTTTTTAATTGTGTGATATGATAATTATATAATAATAATAATACAGCACCGAATCGAATCAAATCAAAAGTTACATTTTTATGGAATTATGAATAAGCAATAAAACAAATTAAATGCTCGAAAATACTTGTGCTCGGAGAATATCCTTTAAAAAAATTCTGCAACACTTAAAATAATAATGAAAATTACCTTTAATAATAAGTTCTTGTAGACTATTTGGTTTTATCGGGTTCAAACAGCTACTCTGGTTACGAATATTTCTTTATATCGAATCTTCGGATGGTATTCATTTAATATGTCTTTTGGTACATTTTGTACAGCTTGAGCAAAAATTTATTCTGGATTGGTACAATTCTGAAGTAAACATTCCTTAATAATATGTTTATTTTTCATGGCGCCTATTGAATCTTTATGGCTTTATTAGCAGCATTATAATGTTCTTGTTCAAAACATATGACTATAGTAATTTTCTAATCTGTAACTAATATTGCTGAACATTGCATTTATGATTTTTTTGAACATTTTCATCGATTACTTATACTTTGGCATTTCTTGTATGTGGTATACCTAATTATATTCAAGTATACCCTGTATACTCGTGTAGTGCAATTTTTCATTTATTTTATTTTGGAAGTTCCATGGTTAAATACTCGCGTACAACTAAAAACTAATACGAAACTGGATACGTA